>SJYF01000263.1:5727684-5738200 GCA_006410515.1 Procapra przewalskii | reverse complement strand
TCAGCTCCTGGTCTTGTTTTTGTTGATTGTATAGAGCTTCTCCATCTTTGGCTGCATAGAATATAATCAATCTGATTTCGGTGTTGACCATCTGGTGATGTCCATGTGTAGAGCCTTCTCATGTGTTGTTGGAAATAAGTGACCACTAAAAGAGAAAATCGTCATCCGAGACAAGTCCCTGCCTGCCAAGACTTGATGTGTTATGGACCTAACTCACACTAGATGCACAACAGGGATGGAATGATCAGGGATCAGATGCCTCCAGCAGATAGGAAGCTGTGTGCAGCTGTGCCAGCACCACTCAGAGCCAAGGCGGGTGCTGTGCCTGCGGGCAGGGGGTCAGGCAAGGACTGTGAAGACCCGGGGAGACATTGACCCACCCAGGAGCCGACATCACTCAGCTCTGGCTTCTTTTTGCCACGAGGAGCTGCAAGCCCGTTTTTCTCTTTTATTAAAGAAACTGGAAATAAGAATTTTTTAGGCATAATGAACATATTTGAAAATCTTGACAACTGGCTCAGTTGTAAAAAAGAGAAATATCATTTAAGCTAAAGAAAAGTGATGATGGGTCCAGATGTAACCTCTGTGTTGGACCATAATTACAGGCTAGGAGAGCAGAAGGTGTAAAGCTTGGGTTCTCCCTTCTACGGTGTGTTTCCAAAACAACGTTCAGAGACACAGCAATTTTTTAAATACTCTAAAGTACCACTTCCCCAAAATTTTTTGAAATTCCATCACTAGAGATAATCTCAATTAGTTTAACTCTCCATGCTTCAAATATTTTCTTCCTCTTGAAAAATCCTAGAATGGCAATCATGGAAATATGGCCTTCAGAGTGACATGACTCGGTTCAAATCTTAACTTTGTCATTTCCTAACTATAATTTTAAAGATGTTATGGAGTCTCTCTAAACTTCCATTTCTTTATCTGAAGCTTAAGGATAAGCAATACTACCTTTTCTGTGATGTTTTGTGATAATTTTTGGACCATTGCTCAATCTCAATAAATGATATTCACTGTTCTTGTCTCAGTGATAAGCACCTTCCTGTGAGTGAGTTTATTAAACTGCTTTCTGCTGGGAATTTGAGAAGAAGAAAATTTAATGGTGAAAGAAACAGAGGTAACTGGAGAACAGAACAACAGGTAGAGAGAAATAATTATACTTCCAAATGTCCTAGAAATTGACAAGATGGGCAGCAATTGCTGTGGGATTTCCTGGTCTATATGTCATGTTTATGAGAGTGGTCTTGCCCCCAGAGTTCTCAGGTGGATAGAGGTGATAGAGACGTGTTCTAGAGTCAATGTCTGCAGATCACCATCAACACATCTGTAATGAAGAACTTATCAACTCTTAAGGCTCCTTGAAAACAAATGGCCAAAATATATATACATTTACATTAGGTTTAGAACTATCTCAGAAATACATCTGTGCCTCTATTCTTGCCTATGTCTCTTTCACCACTCTGCCACACCGTTATTAATAATTGATAAGAACAAAAGTCAGTGATATATTTTTCAATTATGTCCACAATTTTCTTCTCATGGATTAATAATAAAGAACAAAAAAGTATCTGACCAGTGAAATATATTATACAGTATGCTTTCTGTCCAAAGCTTTATTTTGAAAAGTACAGGTTAGAACCCTGTGGATATTTCAAATAAAACATTAATAGGAAAATTAAAATGTCTAAATTTTCTTAAGGCATTCTACCTTCTTGCTGCTGTTGATATAAACCCAGATAAGTCGATTATGTAGGGCATCTTTTCTCTAAACTTTTGGTAAATTTTTACTTTTGGCCTAATACATAGTGAGGCCAAACAAACCAAGAGGTTGTAGTTTGGAGCAGAGTAAGTTTTATCGAAGGGCCAAGCAAGGAGATCTGGTGGTTCACACCCAAAAACCCTGAGCTCCTCAGTGATTCTGGGAGAAAAGTTTTTATAGACAGAATGTCGGGCGATGGCTGCAGGGCACATGACTCTCTTCTGATTGGTTGGTGGTGAGCTAACAGGGTTACGGCCCAGGAATCCTGTGGTCAGATGGAAGTTACCATCCCCCGCCTGGATGGCAGTCTAGTTCTGCAGAAAAACTAAGATATTGTCACGTGTGCCACTGGAGGGGGAACTGGGAGCCTGGCCAAGGCTGCGCTGTTATTTCTCGGCCGCTCCTCCCTTGTTTCCACATCCCCTCCCTCCCCCGATCAGCAGCTGTTTGAACCTGCCCCTTGGAACTCAGGGAAGGTCAAAGAGTTTGACTGAAGCTTATTTCCTGCAGGAATCGGGGGATACAGAGAGACTTTTGTGCCCAGGAGTCCTGAAGGGTTCTGTTCGGCTTCATTGCTCCAGAGTATATATAAACCCGAACTCAAGTTACATCCAAATGAAACTGTGTCAACATTAATTGGTTATTAATTAAACATCTCTTCTGCCAAATATGCCAGTAAACCCGACCTGAGTAAGAAGAAAGCCAGAAAAATAAGGTTCTGAATCTTTCCAATAGTAGTCCTTTCCTGCCGACTTCGTGAAGCAGTAAAAATCGACGGTAACTCTATCCACAGCAAAAATTCTGGCCACATTTAGCCTACAGTCATCTGCAGCAGTCTGTTATGTCTGAATACCTAGCACACAACACCTAAGTGTTCTCAGAGGCCTAAATCAGAGCTGACTTCAAGGCTCATTGTCCCTATGAGGGGTCTCCTGAAATAATGAAAACCTGTCATGTCAGAACACCGATATCAAAACAGCTCCCAGGAGGACTGTCGTAAGCGTAGATTTTCTTGCTTGATTTATATTTAATGCTGGTGATTCCAACCACCTTTGCCACAGTTGAGTGGAGCTGCAGAGGCATTTGCCTATGAGTTGGCTGGTGGCCTTAGCATGAGTATTCCGCCCCATAAAAATGGCCTGTGTTCATAGTGACGAAAGCAACCATGGCTTAGTCACAGTTGTGGAGCCAATAGATGAGGTCTCTTCATATACTCTCTTGGGCACGCCCTTCCCTTTGAATAATCTAGGCTGGGCCTATGGACTTGACTTAATCAAAGGACTGCTGCAGAACTTAAGCTGTGGACTTGGGGACTTAGGACTTAAGAATGCCTGCCAGTGAGAGCTACGAAACTGTCAGCACATAATGGCTCCACCCAAACCCCTGGTGACGCCGAAACTTGGCTTCTGTGCTCTGGGGCCGAATTAAATCTTGGAAACAAATTTTGAGGTGAAGTAGAAAAGAATAACTTTATTGCTCTGCCACGCAAAGGAGGTCACGGTGGACTAATGCCCTCAAAACTGTGTCCCAACTTTAGGCCGATTTGGTGAAGAGTTTTATAGCAATGGTTCAAGGGCAAGGTTGCTGATAAGGGTCAGAGTGTGTGCAGGGCCTGCATTTCTTTAATCTGGTCTCCAGCGGTCTCCTGATGAGCTTCTGAGGTTCTCAAGGTTATCAAACTTTGACCTGTCTGGAATGAAGAGTGCTTTATCAAGAAGTTAACATCTTCCATTTGTTGGGGGTCTTAGTTTTACAGAAGTGCTCAAAGATATTGTTATGTGCATCCTAAAGGAGATCAGTCCCGGGTGTTCATTGGCAGGACTGATGCTGAAGCTGAAACTCCAGTACTTTGGCCACCTCATGCGAAGAGTTGACTCACTGGAAGAGACTCTGATGCTGGGAGGGATTGAGGGCAGGAGGAGAAGGGGACGACCGAGGATGAGATGGCTGGATGGTATCACCGACTCGATAGACATGAGTTTGAGTGAACTCTGGGAGTTGGTGATGGACAGGGAGGCCTGGCGTGCTGCAGTTCATGGGGCTGCAAAGAGTTGGACACGACTGAGCGACTGAACTGAGCTGAACTGATCCCTTGAGGTGGAACCAGGACCCTGAACCAAGGCTGCAGAATTGTTTCTTGGCTGCTCCTCTCTTATCTCCATATCCCCTTCCTGCTCTGATTAGCAACTGTTTGAATCTGCCCTTTGGCACTCAGGGAAGGTCAAGGAGGCTGGAGTCTATTCCTTACAAATAAAAAATAGGAGACACAGAAAGGCTTCTGTGCCCAGGAGGGCCACAAAGTCCTGCTCAGTTTCCTCTGCACTGTGAGACCAAACGCTAGCAAGGCTTTTAGCAACAAGAGCTGTGTCTCTGAGATGACCCTCAGTTCAGTTCAGTTCAGTTCAGTCGTTCAGTTGTGTCCTAGCCTCTGCTTAAAACACCTGGCTGAGGAAGCTCAGACACCATCAGGAGAATTTATTGTTTGTTCCATCCCAAACCTCAATGCTCTCTAGAGCAGTTACTTTAGAAAGCTTGTAATTATGAAATCCTTTTGAGATGTAAATCTGCTACCTAGACTATTTCTCCAGGGACTTGAGAAACTTCTCTTTGGAATGCAAATGTTCAGGGAGATAACTGTTGCTCTAGCTAGTTTCTGGGGTAAGATAAGGGTCTAATTTCAGTGAACCGTGGTTTTGGAGAAGACTCTTGAGAGTCCCTTGGACAGCAATATCAAACCAGTCCATCCTGAAGGAAATCAGTCCTGAATATTCATTGGAAGGACTGATGCTGAAGCTGAAACTCCAATACTTTGGCCACTTGATGTGAAGAACTGACTCATTGGAAAAGATCCTGATGCTGGGAAAGACTGAAGGCAGGAGGGGAAAGGGATGACAGAGGATGAGATGGTTGGATGACATCACCAACTCAATAGACATGAGTTTGAGCAAGCTCCGGGAGGTGGTGATGGAGAGGGAGGCCTGGCGTGCTGCAGTCGATGGAACTGCAAAGAGCAGGACATGACTGAGTGACTGAACTGAACTGAACTGCGTTAGGTTCCAGCACTGCCTCTTGTCATAAAGGTATGAGAAGATAAGTCTGTTTCTCTTCTGGGTAAGTGCCAAATTGCAAACCCAGAGGCTCAGTCATTTAGAATTTTTACCCCTCTGTGCTTTCCTCCTAGCATCCCAGACTTTAAAGTAGCCTGCCTTTTCTTTCCGTGCAGTTCAGTTCAATCCATGCTGGACTCGCCCCTCTTGGAGTAGTTATTCCTGAATTAATCCGTTCTCACCATTGTCACTAATGTCTGGCTTTGGCATCTGGGAAAGCAGCATCTGCTTTCGTTCTGTTTGTAGCACTGAGCTCCCACAGAAGAAGTGCAGATACCCTGCAGCAAGGGAGGGATCCTGAGAGATTCCGCTTGCAGAGAAAGGGGGAAGCAAGCCAGGAAAGGAGGGAGATCCCTGTACACGCGACCCCGCCAGGTTTCGCCAGGGCCCTGTGTGGAGCTGTCCTGGGCAAGGGCCACTTGGGGGTGAAAAAGCCCCACTTGTCCGGGAGACACGAGAGCCATCTCTGCTCACCCGTGTGCTGCTGTGACCCACACAATCAGGAGCAGATGAAACAGCTGCAGTTTGACAGATGGGATGATACGCAGTCATACAGAACCAAAGAGTCGCCCATTGGCTCCCTTGCGATGGTGAAAAGAGAAGGCAGACAGCAAAATCCGCAAGTCAGAAGGAGGTATGCATTTCCTGAGCAACAGAGACAGCGAAGAGAAGATAAAGGGGTTTCAGTAGCAGACAGGTGGACACGCTGAAAAAAACGCACAATGCGAGAGTTGCGAGTTAAGTTTTATTGGGGCAAATTGAGGACCGTAGCCCAGGAGACAGCATTTCAGAGAGCTCTAAGAAACTTTGCTAAAGACATAGGGGAAAGGTCAGTATATGCGTGATTTTGGTGAGGGGGGAGTATACGCAATCAAGCACATTTTAGGGGAAGAAGACGGAGGCCCATCTCATGAAGGTTACTGACAGTTACAAGCAGCAGATATGTCCATTAATGATATTGGTGCCTTTCCAGATATGAGAAGATGCAGTAATTTAGGCTCATAAAATGTTCTGACAATATGTATTTGAAGACCTTCCCTGCCAGTTCTTCTCAGAGCAGAGATGCCTCATTTCTGCGCTCTCTCTTGATCTCCTTTCAGGGGTATTAAAGGTCAGTGACTGCAGGGGCTCAGCATTTAATCCTAGTAGAGGTAGATGGCAAGTGACTGTAGGTGGCAGGGCATATTGGTGAAAACACATCTTGGGAAGGACCCCAGCGCTCAGCAGCTTTCCTGCTCTCCACCAGGGCTAACCAGGAGCTGAAGCCAGTCCCGAGGTTCTGAGCTCTGTGGTTCTGTTCTGCCCAAGTCGTGAAATCTCCCAATGACCACCAGGGAGCCGATATCCGACGCAAAAGCAAGAGAGTCTTTATTACCAAGCTCGAGCTGGGGCTCCCACCAATACCGGCGCAGCGGCCATAGGGAGGAGCCCTGGGTTTTTGATTACATTGCTTATATAGGGAGTATACATGGGAAAAAAGGGATTTCTAGGTAGGAGACGTCTGATTGGTCACTTTCTTTCGAAGGGTTGTGTGTTGGTTCTTGATTGGTCACTGTTGTCTAGGTCGACCACAAGTTCCTGAGCGTTAAGTCAGGAGATGTTGGTCTGGGGTCCGATTGGCTCGTGGGCGGTGGGTGAGGTCAGGGGATTTCCAAAGGCTCTTGGGTTTCCAAAGGCTCCTTTCCCGGAACCTTACAAGATGGAGTTTCTGTTAACAAAATGGAGCAGCTGAGGTTCTTCAGTTCCTGCTTCCTGTACCAGCTTGATGACCACAGCATCCTTTGTCCACTGAAACGGCCAGTGACACTGTTTGTCCACCCTTGTGAGAATGGAAACTTTGACTCTCTAATCACTTTGTACTAACTTCTTAAGTGGGATTCCTTGGTGGCTCAGATGGTAAAGCATCTGCCCACAATGCAGGAGACCCGGGTTCAATCCCCGGGTTGGGAAGATCCCCTGGAGAAGGAAATGGCAACCCACTCGAGTACTCTTACCTAGAAAGTTCCATGGATGGAGGAGCCTGGTGGGCTGCAGTCCATGGGGTCACAAAGAGTCGGACAGGACATGACGGAGCGACTTCACTTTCACTTTTCTTAAGTGGGGAGACCAAAATTTGGATAACTTTCTCAATAAAACAGAGGTAGATGTTTTCCTGAAATTCTCTTGCTTTTTCAGTGATCCAGCAGATGTTGGTGATTTGATCTCTGGTTCCTCCGCCTTTTCTAAATCTGCCTTAAGCATCTGGAAGTTCACAGTTCATGCACTATTGAAGCCTGGCTTGGAGAATTTTGAGCATTACTTTGCTAGTGTGTGAGATGCATGGGATAACTTTCTACCATCTACCAAAATTTTATGAGGCAGTATAATTTTGCTGAAGAGACACAGATATCAAACTGAAACACACGACTCAGATTGGGACTTGAACCCAACCAGAGCCCAGGGTGTGTCATTTAGCTACTGTCTTACAATGAGTGTAGAATGAGGCTCAAGGACCACTAGAAATCAAATCTTCCACCATCTTGGACCTAATTGGTTCTAACTAGAATGCAATGGCACCCCACTCCAGTACTCTTGCCTGGAAAATCCCATGGAAAGAGGAGCCTGGTAGGCTGCAGCCCATGGGGTCGCTAAGAGTCAGACCCGACAGAGCAACTTCACTTTCACTTTTCACTTTCATGCATTGGAGAAGGAAATGGCAACCCATGCCAGTGTTCTTGCCTGGAGAATCCCAGGGACAGGGGAGCCTGGTGGGCTGCCATCTATGGGGTCGCACAGAGTCGGACACGACTGAAGCAACTTAGCAGCAGCAGCAGTTTTTATCATATCCTCAATAACTCTGTCATTGTTTTTATTAAAGATTGTGCCCTGCCCCCTTCCCTTCTATTTTTACATGTTTAAGCTTCCAACTGGATGGAAGGACCTACAGGAAAGACCAGAAGCCCAGCTTAACAAGAGTGTGACTGACCGGGTTGAAGAGTCTCAAAACTTGGCACTAGTGACCTCAAAAAAGTATGACATTATTTAAAGGCACAGAAACCAAATTATCAGGCAGTAACTTGCCTGCTTTTAAGTTTTCTCTCAGCCCTAACCAGGCTAGAAACTTAAGAAAGTGGAGAGGAAATTGAATTAATGAGTAGCAAACGTTGCATTTAAACCAAAGATTTGAAGCACAAAAGTGCCCGTGCCGCCAGAAGCCTTCCTTCAGGACGTGATGAATGAAGCCATCAAAGCAACCAGGGTTTCCTTTTTAAACTATTCATGAGCCCGGGCCCCACTGAGCATTATCGTTAGTGGCCTTCATGCATCTTTCATCTCTCACAATGAACTGCAGTTTCAGAGTGAAATTGGCAATATGTGCCAGTTCCTCGGGGGGAAAAATAACTCAGAAACACAGCCTGAGGCAGCAAGCACTGCCCGGCTTTCTGTGTCACCACACACCCACCCCCACACACACACGCCCAAAACACACGTTTTCCCTTTTTTCCCTCCAAAGTAGGTGAGTCTATTAGAGAGTCACCCACCAGCTCATCCCCATTTCCACTTGACGCATGGCATGACCTGGGACAGAATTTTGGTCTCTGTTCTATTAGGTATTTTCATCAGCAAATCGCTGCAAGAGAAAAGGAGTTATTTCTCAGGATGGACATGTCTTATGCCTTGAGTGGTTCTCTTACACAGTGGCTTCCCTGGTGGCTCAGCTGGTAGAGAATCTGCCTGCAATGCAGGAGACCTGGGTTTGATCCCTCGGTTGGGAAGATCCCCTGGAGAGGCTACCCGCTCCAGTCTTCTGGCCTGGAGAATTCCCTGGACCATATAGTCCATGGGGTTGCAAAGAGTCGAACACGACTAAGCGACTTTCACTTTTGCTTTTACTTTTCACTTAGACAGTGGCAGCTGATTGTTGAAATCAGGGGTGGGGTCAGGTTTATGCTCGCTATGGAGGATGTTTCTCTTAATTGGGCAGTTTAATTGCCAGCCACTTAGAAATGCATGCCAAGCCCTGTCATCATCAAATAGCTTTTGCCCATATCAGCTTCCCCTCTGAAGCCGCCACCTTGACTGGTTAAGATCCCAATGGGACCAACCTTTCCCTCCAACTCTTCCCAAGAACAGTCTTTCCATGAGCCAGGCACTTGTCCACACAGAGGAAATCCACTTGTCAATAGTGCCATGAAAATTTTAGATGAGCTTCATCGCTATAATGTGCAGATCTAATATCAAAGGCAGTCATTCCTATGCCTCTGGGGTTCCTATATTTAGCCAGCACCAGTTTGGGGAGACAACAGACAACACTCAGAGCCCAGCTTATCTGATAGAACAACATAACCTTTAGGTCTGATAATCATGCCAAATATTGAATGCTTAAAAGCAAATGTTATTCTAATTAACTGCATTCACAAATGACAGCAGCTTCTCTTTCTAAAGCTGGCTTGAAGATTTTCCCTCAAGACTCAAATAATAATAATAATAACATGTGAGCATAGAGCCAGTTTGCACCAGATGCCAGAAAGATACCCAAGACCTTCAAAGTTTAGCAGGTATTGTCTGGTTTATTGTTGTCTGGTGGACCACGGTGAGAGTGTAGACAAGCCACAGAGTCCATGGTCACTGTGATCCTGCCTGGGCAGATTCCCAGGAAAGGATTGTTAACCCAACTTAGGTCCAGCTGCTGTCCACTCAAAAAT
The DNA here is from genome assembly GCA_006410515.1 of Procapra przewalskii. NCBI lineage: Eukaryota > Metazoa > Chordata > Mammalia > Artiodactyla > Bovidae > Procapra > Procapra przewalskii. The sequence goes on along the minus strand of SJYF01000263.1, from coordinate 5,728,646 downwards.
CAATACCAAGAGGCAAGTGTTGGCAGAAAGGAAAATGCTGCTTTTAAATAGAAAACCAGCCTTTGGAAGAAGGCTGACTCAGTGTCCTCCAAAACTAACTCTGAAGAGTCTGTTCAGCCGTGGAAGTTTCTAAAGGAAAAAGGGAAGTAATCTCATGTAATTGTTGAGATGGGATGGGGGTGGTCAGAGTCATCACCACCAGAGGTTTGGGATCTTTCTTTAGATGCCATCTTGTTCACACAGTTTGTTCACAAGATTACTGAAGGGGGAGCTGGGGAAGAGATCTGGTCATCTGTTAACTACTAATTCTTCTTTTTCTTTGATCTGCAGAAAGAACAGGTGGGGCAAGGTGTGATCAAAAGAGATGAAAGGTGTGTCTGGGCCAGAGATGAGGGGTGCCTAATTTAAGGTTAGCTATCAATACAATAAAGCTTTGCTAAACTGACAAGAAAAGGGGCCTCCTGCAGAGAGTGCTTTCTTAAAAAGAGTTCTTTTCTGACCCAAAACTCCTCACAAATCCTTACTTATCAAAACATCATTCCATTTCTATGGGATTAGGGGCATAACTTCTTCCTGATGACATAGGGCACCATAGTCTCAGAGTGGAAGATGCTGACATGAATCTTTTATATCTCTTTGTTTTTAGTTGCCCACTTAGGGGCAGAACAAGCTACGATTATTTTGATGCTCACAAAGACATAGATTCTTCTGAGCAGTAACGTGAATCTCCTTCTCTCAAGGCCATTTCTTGGGTTTGTGCCAGTCCTAGATTCAGTATTGCTGAAGGCGGAGCAGCGGATATCATGGCTGCAGTCTGGTCCTCAAAAAGTCTGGCTTCTCTCCGGTGACAGTTACAGTATCTGTAAAACAACTCAGGAGCAGGCATCAGCTGCTGAGTCTGCGACTCTACTGTCCTGATCATTAACCACTCAAGACTGGCCTTTTGTAATTCAGGGAGGCTT
>SJYF01000263.1:5709241-5720774 GCA_006410515.1 Procapra przewalskii | reverse complement strand
TTTCTTCCCTTCCTTTTGTTTATTTTTCTTGTCTGATTGCTGTGGCTAAGAATTTCAATGCTACATTAAATAAAAGTTGTTAGAGTGGGTACTTTGTCTTGCTCCTGATTTTAAAGGAAAAGTTTTCTGCTTTTCACCATCGAGTATGATGTTAGCTATGGTTTTGTGATTAGTGGACTTTATTATACTGAGATATATTCTATATATGTCAATTTTGATAGGAGCTTTTAACCATAAATGGATGTTTAATTTTGTCCAGTTTTTCTGCATCTATTGAAATAGTCATGCAATTTTTATCCTCCATTTTGTTAATGTGGTATATCACATTGAGTGATCTATGGATACTGAACCATCCTTACAACCCCTGGAATAAATCACACATAATCATGACATATGTTCTTTTGTATATATTATTGGATTCAATTTGCTAATATTCTGTTGGGAATTTTTGCATATATCTATATATATATATGTATTGTATATACATCTATAAATAAGTATGTTTTCAGGCAAAGGAAACTAAACCAAAATTTCACAAATGGGATCTAATTAAATTTAAAAGCTTTTGCATAGCAAAGAAACCATCAACGAAACAAAAAGACTGCCTACTAAACTGGAGAAAATATTTGCAAATGATATGATTACTTAGGGGTTGAAAGCCAAAATATATAAACAACTCACAAAATTCAATATCAAAAGAACAAAGAAACCAATTATCAGTGGGCAAAGGACCTGAACAGACATTTTTCCAGAGAAGACATACAGATGGCCAACATATACATGAAGAGATGTTCAAAATCATGCCTCATCAGAGAAAAACACATTGAAACAACGAGATAGCACCTCACACCTGTCAGAATGCTGTCACCAAACATACCTCAAATAACAAAGGCTGGTAAAGGTGCAGAGAAAAGGAAACCCTTTACACCGCTGGCAGGAATGTAAACTGGCACAACTACAGAAAACATTATGGAGACTATTCAAATAACTAAAATCAGAACTAGCGTATGGTTCAAAAATTCCACTCCTAGGTGTGTGTATGTATCCAGAGAAAAAGGCAACATGAATTAGAAAAAAGATACATACTCTCCAGGGTCCAAAGCAGCATTATTTGCAATAGTCAAGATATGGAAGCAGCCTAAATGTTCATCAAGGGATGAACGGATAAAGATGTGCCATATATACAGTGGAGTACTACTCAGCCACAGAAAGAAATTTTGTGATTTGCAACAACATGGGTGACCTGGAGGGTGTTATGCTTAGTGAATGAAGTCAGACAACGATAAATACGGTATGTTGTCACTTATATGTGGAATTTGAAAAATAAAACAAATGATGAATATAACAAAGTAGAAATCGATTCACAGACACAGAGAACAAACTGGTGGTTATCAGTGAGGAGAGGAAAGCAGAGACGGGTAAGTTAGGGAGGTTAAGACATATAAACTATTATGTATAAAATAAATAAGCTATACATTATACAGCCTAAGGAATATAGCCAATATTTTATAATAACTTTAAATGAAGTATAATCTATAAAAATATTCAGTCAGTATGTTGTACACTTGAAACTAATATTCAATTTTAAAAGGAGGAAATGAATAGAATGGATAATCAAATGGTGTTTTGGTCAAGCATGTTACCCATGGGAGATAGTAACCAAAAAGAGCATGAAGGTGGCTTTTGGACTATTCTTGCTTTTCTCTTCCTGATCTGTGTAATGGTTGTCTGTGTTCACTTTGTGAATATTCATTAAACTATCCACCTAGGAACTGTACAATTTTCTGTAGGCAGGTTACACTTCAATAAAATTTTAACGTAAAACATCAGCTTGGAAGGCAGAGCCCCTCTGTTATTCACAATCATGGAATACCAAGGGGAATATAAATGGATCCTGTGGGGCTAAGAAAAGATATAAAATAAATGAACAGAAAAAAAGAGTGAATGTGAGTATAGTGGGGGAGAAAGTGCCAGAACTGGGAAAACTGACTCACTTTTCTTAATAAGCCTCCACTTTCAGTATAACATACGGAATGGAAGAGAGTGTCTTTATAATTATAAGTATTACTAGATTCAACTCAACAACTGTCTGGATAACCTTCTGCCCAACATTCTGTGAAGTTTTATTACTGAAATGAATGAAAAGAGAAGGATCTCTGGAAATTCCCAGGTGGAAGAAGAACTATATTTGAACTACAAAACTCAGGAGTAGCAGATGCTAAAAACAGCCAGGTACATGACTGTTTGCAAAATATGAGACATATTTGAGGAAATGTGTTTATAGGAACTTCTATCACAAATTCTACTCCAGGCAATAGAGTGATTTTCACAAAGTATTTTAATCACCAGATAATTGAAGGCACGATACCTCACTGGTATGAATATACTTTATAAATGCAATTACATTTATCAAAACTTTGTGGAAAGATGCTATGGGCAAATTTTTTAAGATCTTCTCGAATTAGGCCTTTGCTTCTCAAAAACCAATCCAGCATGTATAGACATTTCGACAGACTAATGATAGAGACATTTTGATGGCAGTGCAAGAACTAGCTTCCAGATAAAAGAGCAAGGCCAAGTGATAAAACCTTCAAGCAACGCAAACATGTCACAGAGCTCCTTATTATGCCATCTGGCCATCACGAAAAAATGGAGAAAACATACCAATTACATCTCAGATAAGCCCCCTGCTGACCAAATGGCCTTTAAAGATTTCACTGAAGAATGAATTATTTAAGGCTTTGGAGTTTGCTGTCCATTACAATGATTACTAATACGTACGGTATCTTGGATTTTGACTTCAAAGCAGTCATTTTGATTCTGCTCATATCTTAGGAAAGTGTTTATTAGAAAAACCTGGAGGATTGGGCAAAAAAGACAGACCTTTCTGCTCTTTGCTGCATGAGCAGATTAGTCAGCCTTCTGTCTGTAATATTTATCTCCTCAGTAAGGGGGATGGTTCCTGGAAGCAGAGGAGCAGCTTCCCCACGGCACACAAGAGAAGGAAGGCACAGCTCTGCTTTACAGAGGATAAACTGGTGAAAAGAACTCATGGTTACTCTGTGTCAGACATTGAATTCTCACAGCAACCCTCTGAGGACAGCATTATTTTCCTACCTGACAATTGTAAGGAAGATGCTTAAAAGCGAACAATATGCAAGTCTGCACAATCACTGAATGCGGGACCTTCGAGGAACTTGGCTCCATGACTTGCCCTGCACTCAGGCCATCTTCCTGTCTCTGTGTTAGACTTCTAGGGGCTTCCCTGGTGGTCCAGGGATTAAGGCTCCGTACTTGCAATGCAGGGCGCTTGGGTTCAATCACTGATCAGGGAACTAAGACCCTGCATGCCATGGGTGAGGCCGAAAGATTACAAATAATTAATTACCAGACTTCTAAACTCACCAGCTGAATACAGACAGCTCAGTATCTTCAGAATTATATTTGCAATATTGCCACTTAATGCCAGTAACTCAGGCCATTCTGAGAAGGTAGATCTACTACCGGGCGGTGGGGATGTTCCCGAACTCTGAGTCAGCTCACCAAGCTCCTAGACCTGTCTCTCTCAGGATGGCCTTGAGGAGCCACTCATCTCTAGAAATCTCAGTGTCTCCCATTTGTAAAATAAGATGACCGGATTCTAAGCATGGTTTTAGACGTTGTTTAATGCCTGGAAAATCCCATGGGTGGAGGATCCTGGTGGGCTGCAGTCCACGGGGTTGCGAAGAGTCGGATATGACTGAGTGACTTCACTTTCCCTTTTCACTTTCAAGCACTGGAGAAGGAAACGGCACCCCACTCCAGTGTTCTTTCCTGGAGAATCCCAGGGACGGGGGAGCCTGGTGGGCTGCCATCTATGGGGTCGCACAGAGTTGGACATGACTGAAGCGACTTAGCAGCAGCAGCAGCAGCAGCAGCAGTGAGTTACATAGAGCTGACTCAGAGGTCACTGTGGAGTAGGAGTGTGTGGTCGACTGAATGTACAGCCTGAATTTTTCACTCTTTTGGATGAGAGCCTTATACATAAGTCTTTGGTGGCAGAGGGTATTCTCTGCATTGTTGAGTCTGGGCTTGAATATGTGTGAACTGTTTGGGCCGATGAGATGTTACAGACATAAGGTGTTAAGAGGCTTGCAGAGCTCCCTGGGGACAGGGTCTGCTCTCCTACACTTCATAATCTACCATAAGTAGTTTCTCCCTGGAGTTTCATGTCCCTTTAAATCCGACCCACAGGAGACACACGGAAGGGCAGAACTGAGGCTGATCCTATTTTGGAGCGTGCACTCCACCGCCCTCCCCGACCCCCAGCCCCGATGACGGCCGAAAGGAGAGTCATCCAGGTCACACATGCAGAATCTCATGAGGACAGATGCTTGGTGTAAGCTACTGAGATTATGGAGTTTATGAAGCAAGCAAACACTGAGATTGAGCATTCAGGAAAAAAAATACTGCTGGAGGGGCTCCAGAACCCTCTCTATTGCCTTAGTTCTTTTTATATACAGGGCAACTGCTTGACATTTATTTGAAGAACAGGTTCTCCAGCTAAAATTTTAGAAAACATTCGAGTGGGTGATAATTTATACTCCTTTGAGAAATAAGATTTTATGATCCAAAGGCTAATTTTTAAAATAAAAATAACAACATAGCTATTAGAAAATGCAGTACATGACACCCGTGGCTCTTAACTCCATAAATGAGTTCATCAGGAAACGAACATGATCCAAAATATTCCCACATCATCAGTACTGATCGCACTGCTGCGACAGCCACATTTCAGCATCTACCAAGACACAGCATTCTCGTGTGTTCTAGGGAACAAAATTTTGTATAGAAGATAATAGCCTGGAAACTGATGGCAATTGAAACACTGAATTTCCTTTTTGGAAAGCTAGCATCATGCTTTTAGTTATATCCTCACCTCACTCAGGAGAGGGTTACTGGATTGCTGTTGTTTTTCACTTTGTGGCTCAGGAATTGACGCTAAATGACTTGGAGTTGTTAGAACCAGGGCCGGAGGCTTCCTGTCTTGGCAAAGGCTCAGTAATTCCTTCCGTGCAGATGGTGTTTCATGGGCAGACATAAAGAACCAGGAATTAGATGTGGGTCCCAGTTTCCACACCAGCCGCTGCCCCCTAACTAACTGTTGACCCCAGTCATCACTGGCTCTCCCCTCATCTGTGTCCCCACTTGGATGTGAGGCCAGAATACATACCCTTAACATGCCTATTAGCTCCAACTTCTGTAAGGGTTTGTGACAAAGACATTAGAAATCATGTTAGAGAGACCATCCCAGCAGTCAAAGACCAATATGAAAAGTCGGGGTGAGAACAAACTCCCAGACAGTGAAGGTCACAGAGAACGGTTCCACAGAGAATGGTGGCTCAGCTGGTAAAGAATCCGCCTGCAATGCGGGAGACCTGGGTTCGATCCCTGGGTTGGGAATATTCCCTGGAGAAGGGAAAGACTACCCACTCCAGTATTCTGGCCTGGAGAATCCCATGGACTGTATAGTCAACGGAGTTGCAAAGAGTCCGACACGACTGAGCGGCTTTCACTCACAGAGAAAGGTAATGCCTGACCTGCCTAAAACTTACACCATTACATCTCCATGTTCTCCAGGGCTGGGGCGCTTCTTCTGGAAAGTTCACGTAAACTGAGACCATGCTCTCAAGGTTGACAACGCCAGGCAGACCCACTCCCCAGGCGTGCTGGCCATCACGCACTCGCGAGGCACTGTGTGTTCATGATAGAGGGCAGGAAGCAAGGGCTCATGTAGCCATTGTATTTGGCTTCCCTGGCATTTAAACTCATAGGTTCACTGCTAATGTTTTAAAATGAGGACCTTTCCCCAGAAAGTCAGATTTCTGGTTTTTGTGAAAGCCTGAAAGATGAGACAACTGCTGGTCTTTATTCCAAAGCAGCCCCAACTGGCCGGAGGTGAGAAAGAGCTGCCTGCCCTGCGGCGGGGCCTGTGTCCCTGGTTATCAACAGCCTGGCGGTCTGCCTTCCACTCATTCTCAGCACCTTCCTGGGCCCCATCTGTGAGTTCAGACAGAGGCCCAAAGGAAGACAGAGGGGTTTCACTGGCAGCCTTCCAAAGATCATGCCTGGATATAAAATCAGTGATTCATGATTTGTTCTGGGAGTAAGCATCTTAGATCTCCAAAGGAGCCTACCTAAATCATACAAGAAATACTCCAGAATACTGAGTTCTCTAGTTAAAAACCACTATAATAAAGGCGCATCGCTCAGATCTCAAGAGTTTGCTAAATGGACTCATTTTCTTTTGCCTGCAATTCTGTTGTTATTAGTATGGAGAGCTCAGCTTTCCCCAAAGGCCACTGCTGTTGTTCAGTTCAGTTCAGTCATTCAGTCGTGTCTGACTCTTTGTGACCCCATGGACTGCAGCACAGCAGACTTCCCTGTCCATCACCAACTCTCAGAGCTTACTCAAACTCATGTCCATTGAGTCAGTGATGCCGTCCAGCCTTCTCATCCTCTGACATCTCCTTCTCCTCCTGCCTTCAGTCTTTCCCAGCATCAGGGTCTTTTCAAATGAGTGAGTTCTTCGCATCAGATGGCCAGAATACTGGAGTTTCAGCTTCAACATCAGTCTCCAATGAATATTCAGGACTGATTTCCTTTAGGATGGACTGGTTTGATCTCCTTGCGGTCCATGGGACTCTCAAGAGTCTGCTTCAACACCACAGTTCAAAAGCATCAATTCTTCAGTGCCCAGCTTTCTTTCTCCATCCATACAAAACTACTGGAAAAACAATAGCTCTGGCTACGGCCCTTTGTTGGCAGTGATGTCTCAGCTTTTTAATATGCTGTCTAGGTTTGGCATAGCTTTTCTGCCCAGGAACAGGCGCCTTTTAATTTCATGGCTGCAGTCACCATCTGCAGTGATTTTGGAGCACAAGAAAATAAAGTCTGTCACTGTTCCATTGTTTCCCCATCTACTTACCAGGAAGTGAAATTGTTGTTATTCAGTTACTAAGTTGTGCCCTACTATTTGTGACCCCATGAACTGCAGCACTCCAGGCTTCTCTGTCCTTTACTGTCTCCCAAAGTTTGCTCAAACTCATGTCCATTGAGTCCACTGATGCCATCCAACCATCTCATCCTCATCCACCTTCTCCTGTCCTCAGTCCTTCCCAGCATCAGGGTCTTTTCCAGTGAGTCGGCTCTTAGTTTTTTGAATGTTGAGCTTTAAGCCAACTTTTTCACTCTTCTCTTTCACTTTCAAGAGTCTCTTTAGTTCCTCTTCACTTTCTGCCATTAGGGTGATATCTGCATATCTGAGGTTATTGATATTTCTCCTGGCAATCTTGATTCCAGCTTGTGCTTCCTCCAGCCCAGCATGTCACAGATATGCTCTTCATAGAAGTTAAATAAGCAGGGTGACAACATACAGCCTTGACATAATCCTTTCCCAATTTTGAACCAGTCCACTGTTCCATGTCCAATTCTAACTGTTGCTTCCTGACCTGCATGCAGGTTTCTCAGGAGGCAGGTCAAGTGGTCTGGTACTCCCATCTCTTTAAGAATTTTCCACAGTTTGTTGTGATCCACACAGTCAAAGACTTTAGCACAGTCAATGAAGCAGAAGTAGATGTGTTTTTGGAATCCCCGTGCTTTTTTCTATGATCCAACAAATGTTGGCAATTTGATCTTGGGTTCCTAGCCACTGTAAGGTAATACAAATAATGGAAATTTTCTGAGACTGTGAAAGTAGTGATCAGAAATAAGTTTCACTTTCCTATTTGGCTCTGTTCTTGGTTTTGTCGCTAGGAACTTTGGAAAATATGACTTCCGGCAAGGAGAGATTTTTGCTGTTTCAGACTCAATCTGTGGGGCTTAAGACACAGACTGTTAAATTCCAACTTTAGAGCTTCTGACTCAGGCGGTCTGGAGTGGGAACTGGGATTTGCATTCCTAAGAAACTCCAGGGAGGTGCGATGCTGTGCTCCCAGATGACTGAGAAGCAGTGTCACAGGATGGCCTGGGGCAAGTAACTGCCTACCTGGCTTCAGCTTCCTCATTTGCAAAACATGGGGGGAGTTTAATCCCCTCTGAATGTTTTTTTTTCCCATCAAAGAACAATGAAGAAATAGCCTAAAAACCATTTTATTTTCTTGCATCATAACCCAGTGTAACTGTGGTTTCTTTCCTTGTGGACATGTGATGAGTTTAATATTACCCTGAGGTTTGAATGGCAAAAGGCTCTTTACTAGGAAAACACAATGCTGTTTTCTCAGCATTTCTAGAAAATATCCTTCTTGAGAAAATGTATCCTCACTGTCTTTCACTCTATGCTTTTTAGAAAGTAGAGGAGCCTGGGAAAGTTCTAGAGCTACACACATGTTAAAAGATTCAAAAATTTATTTCTAGTAACAGTACTTTTCTTTATCTTTGGTTTTAATGTATAAGTCTAAAAATAAATTTAATTATATGATTTTAAAAAGAGAGGTATTCGCTTCTTCCTAATTAATGGACTTCACAGTGATTTTAGCACAAGGATTCCACATTCTAAAAGATGGCTCTGACTGAGCTTTAGTGACTGACAGTTTACTGTAGTCTTTCCTGTGTTAACTAACTAATGAGGTCAGAGACCATTGCTGAGATGTCAATACAATTTGATCTTGTCAAAATAAATTATAGTTGACTCATCTTCCACCTTCAGAATCACCATTCAGAGACTGATTAGTAATTTAGTAGGGGTTTACCTTTCTCGGAAATAAGTTCCTCAAAACCATAAATATAATCTAGCCTCCAGGCCTCTAGAGCTCCGAGAGGAGCTACTCCAAATCCAAGGTCAGGAGGGGCAGCCATGAGGACACACCCTACGTCCAAGGTAAGCGAGACCCAAGTAAGACGGTAGGTGTTGTGAGAGGGCATCAGAGGGCAGACACACTGAAATCATAATCACAGAAAACTAGCCAATCTGATCACACGGACTAAGCCATGCCGTTTGGGGCCACCAAAGATGGGCGGTCATGGTAGAAAGTCTGACAGGACGTGGTCCACTGGAGAAGGGAACGGCAAACCACTTTGGTATTCTTGCCTTGAGAACCCCATGAACAGTATGAAAAGGCAAAATGATAGGATACTGAAAGGGGAACTCCCGGGGTCAGTAGGTGCCCAATATGCTACTGGAAATCAGTGGAGAAATAACTCCAGAAAGAATGAAAGGATGGAGCCAAAGCAAAAACAATACCCAGTTGTGGATGCGACTGGTGATAGAAGCAAGGTCCAATGCTGTAAAGAGCAGTATTGCATAGGAACCTGGAATATCAGGTCCATGAATCAAATAAATTGAAAGTGGTCAAACAAGACATGGCAAGAGTGAACGTCGACATTCTAGGAATCAGTGAACTAAAATGGACTGGAATGGGTGAATTTAACTCAGATGACCATTATATCTACTACTGTGGGCAGGAATCTCTTAGAGAAATGGCGTAGCCATCATGGTCAACAAGAGAGTCCAAAATGCAGTACTTGGATGCAATCTCAAAACCGACAGAATGATCTCTGTTCATTTCCAAGGCAAACCATCCAATATCACGATAATCCAAGCCTATGCCCCAATGAGTAATGCTGAAGAAGCTGAAATTGAATGGTTCTATGAAGACCTACAAGACCTTTTAGAACTAACACCCAAAAAAGATGTCCTTTTCATTATAGGGGACTGGAATGCAAAAGTAGGAAGTCAAGAAACACCTGGAGTAACAGGCAAATTTGGCCTTGGAGTACAGAATGAAGCAGGGCAAAGGCTAATAAAGTTTTGCCAAGAGAACGCACTGGTCATAGCAAACATCCTCTTCCAAAAACACAGGAGAAGACTCTACACATGGACATCACCACATGGTCAACACTGAAATCAGATTGATTATATTCTTTGCAGCCAAAGATGAAAAAGCTCTATACAGTCAACAAAAACAAGACCAGGAGCTGACTGTGGCTCAGATCATGAACTCCTTATTGCCAAATTCAGATTTAAATTGAAGAAAGTAGGGAAAACCACTAGGCCATTCAGGTATGACCTAAATCAAATCCCTTATGATTATATAGTGGAAGTGAGAAATAGATTTAAGGGCCCAGATCTGATAGACAGAGTGCCTGATGAACTAGGGATGGAGGTTTGTGAACTGTACAGGAGACAGGGAGCAAGACCATCCCCAAGGGAAAAAAAATGCAAAAAAGCAAAATGGCTGTCTGGGAAGGCCTTACAAATAGCTGTGAAAAGAAGAGAAGTGAAAAAAAAAAAAAGAAGAGAAGTGAAAAGGAAAGATATAAGCATCTGAATGCAGAGTTCCAAAGAATAGCAAGGAGAGTTAAGAAAGCCTTCCTCAGCAATCAGTGCAAAGAAATAGAGGAAAACAACAGAATGGGAAAAACTAGAGATCTCTTCAAGAAAATTAGAGATACCAAGGGAACATTTCATGCAAAGATGGGCACAATAAAGGACAGAAATGGTATGACCTAACATAAGCAGAAGATATTAAGAAGAGGTGGCAAGAATACACAGAACTGTACAAAAAAGATCTTCATGACCCAGATAATCACGATGGTGTGATCACTCACCTAGAGCCAGACATCCTGGAATGTGAAGTTAAGTGGGCCTTAGAAAGCATCACTATGAACAAAGCTATTGGAGGTGATGGAATTCCAGTAGAGCTATTTCAAATCCTGAAAGATGATGCTGTGAAAGTGCTGCACTCAATATGCCAGCAAATTTGGAAAACTCAGCAGTGGCCACAGGACCTGAAAAGGTCCGTTTTCATTCCAATCCCCAAAAAAGGCAATGCCAAAGAATGCTCAAACTACTGCACAATTGCACTCATCTCACATGCTAGTAAAGTAATGCTCAAAATTCTCCAAGCCAGGCTTCAGCAATACGTGAACCATGAACTTTCAGATGTTCAAGCTGGTTTTAGAAAAGGCAGAGGAACCAGAGATCAAATTGCTAAAATCTGCTGGATCATGGAAAAAGCAAGAGAGTTCCAGAAAAACATCTATTTCTGCTTTATTCACTATGCCAAAGCCTTTCACTGTGTGGATCACAATAAACTGTGGAAAATTCTGAAAGAGATGGGCATACCAGACCACCTGACCTGCCCCTTGAGAAACCTGTATGCAGGTCAGGAAGCAACAGTTAGAACTGGAAATGGAACAACAGACTGGTTCCAAGTAGGAAAAGGAGTATGTCAAGGCTGTATATTGTCACCCTGCTTATTTAACTTCTGTGCAAAGTACATCATGAGAAATGCTGGGCTGGAAGAAGCACAAGCTGGAATCAAGACTGCTGGGAGAAATATCAATAACTTCAGATATGCAGATGACACCACCCTTATGGCAGAAAGTGAAGAGGAACTAAATAGCCTCTTGATGAAAGTGAAAATGGAGAGTGAAAAAGTTGGCCTAAAGTTCAACATTCAGAAAGCTAAGATCATGGCATCTGGTCCCATCACTTCATGGGAAATAGATGGGGAAACAGTGGAAACAGTGTCAGACTTTATTTTGGGGGGCT
>SJYF01000263.1:5678095-5697171 GCA_006410515.1 Procapra przewalskii | reverse complement strand
CGCCCCAGCCCTCAGTCCTGCCCCAAGCCAGCCTCTTCCTCCCCTCCACCTGCTCCTCTCACTGCCAGGAAATTTCAATTACCTAAGTGCAGTTAGAACAGGCTGACAGCCTTTCAGGAACGCACCTCGAATAGCCAAACAGTCTTCAAAGGAATGTAGATTTTTCTCTCATCTGCATGTGCCAGGAAAAAGTTTATCTTCTTCAAGGAAAAGACTCAAGACCTGGGGAACTGAAACCCCTGTCCACTGTGATCGAGACAAAAGCTGGTCCAAAAGAAGTACATCAAAGGATGCATTTCCTATTTCTGCCTAAGTTCTGAAACAACGTGTCAGCCTTAAAATTCATGCTTTCATGTAACTTCCACCTTGAATTACACACGGGAAAAAACCAACTTTGCAGAAGTCTTTTACTTTAAGCTGAGTTTCTCTGCTTGTCTGTTTCGGCTGTACAGACTTTCTCTTCCCATGGCCAGGGATTCAAAGATAAAACTAAACTGTGAAATCGGTTCTAAAGAGTAGCTAGCACTTTCTTTTACTTATAGATGCAGATAGCTGTTTCTTTGGATAGAAGTTTTCCTTCCAATGCTAACCAAAAGGTCTGTTCAACTTTTTCTGTTGCATATAACCCCTAAAAGTTGAGATTGACCTTCAGTCCAGCTGCCCCCAAAAGTAGTTACCTTCCATTAAAACAAAAGAGGAAATGAGGGAGAGGAATCAGGAAGATAATGGATAAATCTAGAAATAGCAAAGAGCTAATCCAACCAGTAAGCTACATGTAGGAGACAGAACAATATTTCTCCTTCCATCTAGCAAAAAAATCAATAGATATTTGGTTGAGTCAACAAAGTTGCATGCTATTTTTTTCCAAACGATTTTTCTCAGTTTTGAAATCAATTCTCTGAATGGATTAGGAGGAAAAAGAGAGAGAGAAGTGCTTTGTAATACAGATCTGGTTTTACCTCTCAAAAACAATGACCAGTCTAGATGAAAATTCCCCTTTCTTCTAGGTGGGTTTAAGGACCAAATATATTATATAGGTTATTTAGGGTGCTTTCAGCAGCAAGTAACAGAAATGCCATTTCAAACTGGTTTAAGTGTTAAAAATTTGTGCTCTAACATCAAATGAAGTCTGAAGAGGGTGAAGAGGGTGTAAGCCTTAGAGTGATTTGATTTAGAAAGTCAGCAAGCCAGAGTTTGGCATTTCTTCCAGTCCACCAGGCCTGGGGCAGTTTCATTTTCAGGATGGTAGGAGGTGGCAGTTCAAGGTGATCAGCACAGACATGACATAACTGAGGAAAAGAGCATCTCTTCTTGGGACCTTTGTGGAGGTTTCTTTAAAAAACAAAAAGTAGAACTTGCATATGACCCAGCAATCCCACTCCTGGGCATATATCCAGAGAAAACCACGCTTCCAAAGACACGTGCGTCCCAGTGTTCAAAGCAGCACTGTCTACAATAGCCAGGACACGGAAGCAACCTAGGTGCCCATCAACAGATGAACAGATGAAGAGGATGTAATACACACACACACACACACACACACACACACACACTGGAATATTTCTCAGCCATAAAAAGGGACAAAGTGGGTCTTTTCTAGAGATTTGGATGCTGTGAGCTTAGTTGCTCAGTCCTGTTCAACTCTTTGCGATCTCATGGAATGTAGCCCTCCAGGCTCCTTCATCCATGGAATTCTCCAGGCAAGAATACTGGAGTGGGTTGCCATGCCCTCCCTCCTCCAGGGGATCCCCTCCAGGGGATCTTCCCAACCCAGGGATCAAACCCAAATCTCCTGCATTGCAGGTGGAATCTTTACCATTTGAGCCACTAGGGAAGCCCAGAGATATGGATGGACTTAGAATTTTCTTTATCTTTTAATCATCAGAATTGGATCACATGCCTACTCTGAACCTTTAGACTACTGGTTCACAAATTAGACAGGTAAACTATTTGGCATTTTTTGGTGGTCACAATGACTAGATGGCTCTTAATATTTAGCAGAAAATACCTAGACTGCTAAATGTCCAGTGATATATGGACAGTTTTTCACAAGGAAGAATGATACCACCTAAAATGTCAAGACCCTTTTTGAGAAAAATTGCCCTTAACCTAATCAAACATTCTTTGGACAAGGAAGTGGTTCAGCTTTCCTTTAGGCCTTTGATTGTAGGAAGGAGGGGTGAATATCTGAGCAAAATTAAAGAAGGATTTTCCTGTTAAGAAGAAAGTAGTTGGGTTAGACACCCAGTAGTCTTCATTGCTATATTACCACCATCTGATCCTGAATTAAATGTCATTTATTTACTTATTATTTTATTGAATTATTTCATATTTTAAAAATTGTCTGAGAACTCTTAGAGGCTTAGAAGATCAACTAAGAGGCTGTCGCCATGGCCTCAGTTTGAAATGACATGAATATTAAGATAGCGGCACATGGCGTGGGGCTTCCCTGGTGGCTCAGACAGTAAAGCATCTGCCTGCAACGCAAAAGACCTGGGTTCAGTCCCTGGCTCAGAACAATTCAATGGAGAAGGGAAGGCAACCACTCCAGTATTCTTGCCCAGAGAATTCCACAGACAGAGGTGCCTGGCGGGCCACAGCCCATGGGGTCACAGAGCAGGGCATGACCAAGCGACTCACACACAGACACACACACACACAGACACACACACACACACACACACACATACACACACACACAGGGCTTGGGGAGACGTGAATAGATTCTAAGGGTTATTGGAGAGAAATTAACAGATACGGGAAAGTGACTAGTTTTAAAGAGATAAGGGTGATTTCTTGGTTTATGGAAGTCTGAAGTTGTCCACTGAATTGCAGCCACTCTCTCATAGCCACTGAAAAATGCTAGAAGTAGTGTCTAGCAGTTATTGAGAATGTACTGACTGTCAGACATTGTAATGAACACTTTACATCCACTGATTCACTGGACCGTTAACAATGGCACTTTAAGGAAAGCGTTCCATTGTTAGCTCCAATTTACAAATAGAGGACCTGAGACCCTGGGGAAGCAAAGAAAACGTCTGCTGTGAAGAAGAATGGGCTAGGTAGGAGATTCGTTTTTAAAGTGAACTCTGTCCTGACCTGTGTGACCTTCAGGAGGTTATGCTTCTCCTTGGGACTCAGTTTCTCTAATTATCAAGTGAGGCTGGTTAACCAGATACCGAAGACCTATATTCACGGTGCCTACTGTTAACCAGAATTCAAGAAATGAAGACCTGATGGAGCTAAAGAGGCATTTGGGGGGGTTTGTTAGGACTATAGTCTAGGAGACACAGATTCAAAAGCAACTGATTTGTGTTCTCCTGGACCACAACATGGGGAAAACAGAAAGGCAACAAAACCTCACAAGGTCACATGCATTTTTTGTCCAGAGTTAGACTGGAGCTGGCAAGAAGTAAGGGTGCCTGCCAAGCGAGGATGAGTTGAGGTTCAAAATCATTACACACTTGTGAGGGTGGGGGTGGGGTGGGTAGAGTGGGACTTTGAAGCTACAAGGTTGCAGCCAGCAGGTGCTGGCAGACTCTGTGAAACAGCTGATATAGCCTCAAATCTGATACAGTTCAGAAAATACAGGTTCTACATGATGGAGAAATACTGCTGCTGCTGCTAAGTCGCTTCAGTCGTGTCCGACTCTGTGTGACCCCACAGATGGCAGCCCACCAGGCTGCCCCGTCCCTGGGATTCTCCAGGCAAGAACGTTGGAGTGGGGTGCCACTGCCTTCTCCAATGCACGAAAGTGAAAGTGATGTCGCTCAGTTGTGTCCGACTCTTCGCAACCCCATGGACTGCAGCCCACCAGGCTCCTCCGTCCATGGGATTTTTCAGGCAAGAGTACTGGAGTGGGGTGCCATTGCCTTCTCCAGGAGGAATAGTGTCTGAAAGCAAATCCACAATGGCCACCTGGCTCCCTTTAGGGTGTCTGAACAACAGTTACTCCATTTTTATTTTTTAAATGATTTTACATATGTCATCACTATAGATTTTTCAGTCCCCTAAGCCTTAATTTTAGATGCCCTAATGCCATTTCCTATCATCTAAACTACAATAGGACTGACATAATATCAACATTAATAACAGCTGAATAAATGCTTGATATGAAATGTTGCAAGGCCTCCCTAGAGGCTCAGGTGGTAAAGAATCTGCCTGCACTGCAGGAGACTCAAGTTCAATTCCTGGGTCAGGAAGATCCCCTGGAGGAGGAAATGGCAACCCACTCCAGTATTCTTGCCTGGAGAATTCCATGGACAGAAGGGCCTGGTGGGCTACAGTCCATGGGGTTGCAGAGTCAGACATGACTAACTGACTAACTTTCACTTTTCAACTTTCTTTCAGAAAATGTTCAAATTTTATTTCCTCTTCATAGTTGGTCAGTAGAAGACAGCGGAAATGGTGCTGTGCCAGTTCTGAGCTCAGCCCTTCACTGGCCTGAAAGCTCCCACTTTCTTCTTGGAATGTTCTTTGTTGGAAGTCAGATGACATGCTCCTGGAGAAGAACCAGGGCCCCCCGGTCACTGGAAGTCTGAGTTCCCAGTCCAGCCACCAGATGACTGGAGCCTCCTAGGACCTAACCTAATGTCACATCTGATACCATGTAAAGCAAAAAACCACTCAGTGGTTCTGTAATTTATTACATTGTGATGTAATAAATTATAGTTTTAAGTCACCAGTTTGTGGGGTGGTTTGTTTCACAGCAATCAATAACTGAAATAGTTACTGCAAATATACCCATTTTACAGATCTAGAAACTGACACTTATGAGAATTTAAGTGTGGGTCACATATCAAGGAAATGGTGGAATAAATATCTGAACAGAGTTCTACCAAATTACAGGGTCCACAGCTGAAAACACTATGCCAGCTTGTGTCTCATCTTAAAGCCAAGTTGTCAGCCATATGTTTCTGCAACATTTGAATTTGGATAGCATTTTCTCCTATGAAGAGAACTGCTAAGCTTACACAGGCATTACAAAAGTCTGTTCTCTTTAATTAATTCTACAATTCCTAGAAGTATTTGACAAATAACGTGTGCTAAATGTACTCAGATACTTCACATGGATTACAAACAAAAAGCCAGAAACCTAGAGGAATGTTCTTCTCTTCTTGTCTCGCCGGAGTTCTTTAATTTTCTAAAGCCTAAGGCAGTGACATGCAGCCTCTAAATTCCCTTGTCCATCTTGCCAGCAGTGCCTTAGACACCTGCGCATTAAATTAGCGAGATATTGCTTTCAATCTACACGCAGCATTTCCAAGTTTTTATCATCTAGAAAAAGGCACCGATACATCATGACTAAGTTCCAAACAGATGGTTTCAAAGTCTATTTAGCTGTGCTCCTTTTTTTATGAAGCTAAAGTAAAATTCGTTCAGCAAATGCAGCTATCAAAAGATAATTGGGGGGCGGCAGGGGGAGGGGGAAGCAAATGAGCTGACTTCGCAAAAATGAAAATCCTGAGTATTTCACCTTGAAACAAGCCAAGGCAATGATTTAAAGGGGACGATGCACCTTTTCTTTTCACACTGGCTCCACCCCTCCCACCCTGGTGCTTGTCCAAATACAGTTTAAACAAAGATGCAATGGCACTTTACTGTGGGTTAGTGCTCCAGACTGGGGTAAATGGGAAAGGTGCTAGCGTACGGGATAAGGATGAGGAAAGGCACGTGGTCAAACGTAAACAAGTTACAATTTTCACATAAAATCTGTAGCAGTCACTGTGGGAGTACAGTGTTATCTGTTCCACATGTCGTAACTGAGGCAACCCTAGCCTTCAAAGTCAACTGTAAAGGCTCTAATTGAGGCTTTCACATCAAGTGGTAGTAATAGCCACAATGCTATACATTCATATAGTGGCTTATGATTTTCCTGTTATCTATGTGGAACTTGCTTTGATCCTTATAATAACCCCAGACTAAGTCCTAGTATATACGAGATCAGAAAGTTCAGTAACAAACCCGGAGTCAACTCTAGACTCTAAACTACCATAACTTCAGCTGCAATCTTGAACTCCAAGTTTCTTTTAAAAAGAGGAGGTGAGTACAAACTACTGTGTGTAAAATAATAAGCTACAAAGAGAGCGCACAGCATGGAGAACACAGCCGATGTTTTATGATAACTATGAGTGCAATATGATCTTTAAAAAGTGTGAATTCATGTGGTTCACCTGAAACTTGTATATATATATATATACACACACACACACACACACACACCATGTAAAGCAAAAGAACTACTTAGTTATCCAAATTGTGACGTAATAAATTATAGTTTTAAGCCACCAATTTTTGGGGTGGTTTGTTTCACAGCAATCAATAGCCGAAAGTTACTGCAAATATACCCATTTTACAGATCTAGAAACTGAAGCTTTCTATATTAAAAATGAATTAAAATATCCTCCGCATAGCTAGCAAACAAATTATCCAAAGAGTTCTACTGCCTAATATCCGTCCACTAAGAAAACTACCCAACGCTTCTTTCCGTGGCAGCCGGCACTGCCAGAGAAAGCACACACGGCCTTGGAGACAAGCAAACAACGACAGTTAGTGGTGTAGCCTTCCGAATGTCTCCACCTGCAACCATCTCTCCAATCTTCTATTAGAGCTTCAATTTTTTTCGAGTTTTTTTTAATTTATTATTATTTCTTAATTTGAGGGTAATCGCTTTACACTATTGTGTTGGTTTCCACCATACATCAGCAAGAATCAGCCATAGGTACACACATACATGTCCCCCTTCTTGAACCCACCTCCCACCCATCCTATCCCTCTGGCCTGTCACAGAGCACCGGTTTGAGTAGAGCTTCACTTTTTAAAATTCAATTGGTTTCTTTTTATTGAGGTATTTGGACGCAGTAAAACCCAAAGATCCTAAGCAGACAATTCTATGACTCAGAAAGTTCCCTCGTGTTCTTTTCCAGACAGTCTTCATCCTAGAAGAAACCACGTTTCTCTTTTTTTTCAGCAAGTACTTGTTTGGCCTGTTCTAGAACTTTATATAAATGTACAACTTTGGTTTCTGCAACTTGGTCCCTTTTGCTCAACATAATTGAGAGTCGTCCATGCTATTCTGCACTAAGACATACTTATGTGCTATGCGGTACTTATGTTGTATAGATAAGTCGTTTCTTCTCTCGTGCTGCTGTGCAGCACCCCGCATCTGAATGTACCACTGTTTATTTATCCATTCCTCTGCTGATGGACATTTGGGTTGTTTTTGTTTCTGAACAGCTTCATTTCAAACACTAAATATTTGGCTCTTAAAATGAGTCCATTAAGAAATCTGTGCATTTTCCTTTGTGTGTGTGAGTTAAAGTAGAATTGACTTTGGGAATCAATGTAGTTATGCTAAACACTTCGCATTTGAAATATAAAATAAGTTGGTCTGGTTCCCAGACTTCAAGGCTGGGAGGTAAACAGTTGGAGGGATGCTAATGTCAAAATAGCCTCGCAACTGAGCAGGCCCGTGTCTGAGCTCAGCGGTGCGGGTGTCCTCATAGGAAAGAGACGGCCCTTCAGCACGGCCGTTTCAAGGTTCCAGCTCTATGCCCGGCACTTTGGCTGTTAACAATGTTTCTGTAAACACTCACCAGTGAGACTCTGGCATCATGTATGTAAACAGATCAGTGGTTCTGATCATTTAAAATCCTGGTATCAGCTGCCTCTCTCCCTTTCTCTAAGGCACTTAGGCGCATCCTGGTTTGCTAATTAAAACCCAGCACTAAAGCCTTTCAGCCTTGTGTGTGCAGCTAATTGGACCTTCAGGGATGGAATAAATGAGTCAATTAGCATTCACTAGCATGCATTTATCTAGCACCTGCTGTGTGCCAAACACCACACAGTATTAGCTGAGTTTCCTAACAGGGTACAGGGAGAAAGTGTTAAGTTAAAGAACACTGGGGTTGATGTCCAAAGGCCTGAGTGTGAGTACTGCTTTTGCATGTAACTGTTTTGAAGATCTTTGGCAATTCACTTTGTGTTGGAACCTCAGTTCTGAGTTAGTAAGAGGTCCTGATTTTTTCAGGTCACAAGCTCAGGTATGAAAACAAACATATCCTTAATATTTCTACCTCTCGACTATTCTGGGTTCCTAGTCTTTTGGATGGCAGACATTTAAACTCATTGCATTTAAGGAATTGCCCTCTTTCCCTAAACAATCCTTCCCACTTGTCCCTGGAGCTATTGCTGAGTCCCCAGGGTTCATGTACTGCATGGAAGGGACTGGAAATCAGCCAGCTCTGCCCCTCACTTGTGGTCCACTAATTGTCATATGCTCCTTGAGCCTCAGTTCCTTACTCCTCCAGAATAAGTTTCTTTTTCTACTTTAAAACATCTCCAAGTCTTCTGGTTTCAGGCCCTTCTTAGCACCACACTGGGCCTGCAAGGGAGAAATTCTAGACTTCCCAGCACTGAGCTCCAGGACCCGGTCCAGAAGCTCCAGGCTCTGGATTATAAGCAGGCCAGCTGGCATTCACTCCCTCTGTGCCTGCTTGGATGGAGGGTCTTCTGAGGTCTTGTGATTTTCTCAGACTTCATCCAGAAGGCAAAGCATTGGCCCCTACTGGTGTCCAAGGAACTTAGTGTAAATTAGAGGAAAAGCGTCCGCCTTTTTGTGAATGAGCTGCCCAGATGCACCTCTCTGGGCAGACGTCTGCAGGCTTGTGGACAGTGTACCAGCTGGGTTCTCAGTCCACCAGCGAGACACCGAGGGCCTGTGCCCTCCGAGGCCGGGCTCCCGGGCCCTCCTACCTGGGTTCTCCCCTCTGTCCCCCTCCTGACCCAGGTTCAGCCTGGGCTTCAGCCTCTCCTGCTCCTTCCCCGCTCTCACTCTCCTTCCTCCCCATCTGGAAGTAGGCAGCAAGCTTCTCTGCTCACAGAACTGTCCTATTCTCTTTTTCACTGGGTATGACGGACTTTTGGTAAACACAGTGACTTCTCTGTCAAGGAGCTGTCCCAGCCGTGCGTATCAGAAGACTCTTTGGGAGTCTTCTCTGGCAGTCCAGCTGGGACACTGCTTCTACTGCAGGGGGCACAGCTGTGACCCCTGGTCTGGGAACTAAGATCCCACAAGCCTCATGGCACGGCCCCGCCAAAAATAATTTGCCAAAAAAACTGCAAAAAACTTCAATTATTTGGGAGCTCAAAAGCCACCACTAGACTCTTCCTTCCTCCCTGTGTTTCTGTGTGACTTCTCTCCCTAAGGTGAGGGATGTTAGGAGAAAGGACCACAGCTGAAGGAGATACTCGGGGACCAGGGCAGCCATGGAGGGGGGCTGCTAGGCTCTCCTTCAAGAAAGACCTTACCGTCCAGTCATAAGGAGGGATTCTGGCTGACGGACTTCAGCTGTGGTGCCAGCAGGAGCTGGAACCGAGGTCGTGGTCTTCTTGGAGACCCTCTTGATCATAGTGGCTTTCAAGGGCTTGGCTGTTTCCTCCCCAAACGGGACTCCTCCTAAGGATGACTTTGCCACGGGACCCCTCACCAGGCTGACCCCTGACTGAATCTCGGCCACGTCTGCCCAACAGTCTGGGGCTCGCCCGGGCCACCTGGTCTCCTTTCCCCGCAGTGAAGCCCCCGTGCTCATCACTCAGAGTCCGCTTTGCAGAGAAACCAGACTGACGCAGGTCTGAACACACTTCCAGTAATCAATTAAGTAACACTCTTCCAGGTAGCAGAGCGTGAAAATAACCAGACAGGCTGCCAACATGCTCTCTTACGTGTTCTCTATCTGTGTCTTAAAAAAACGTGAGGGAGAGAACAGTTACGTACCAGGCAAATCACTCCAATTTGCAAAATGTCCAGAAGCAGAGATGTAATCAGCCCCGCTCCTACTCATCCCTTCCTCGGATCACTCCAGCACCAACAGCAACAGCAACAAAGGCAAAGCAGAACAAGGACTGCAGAGCTGCCGCCGATCCCCAAGCAACAGGTCTGCTTAACCCGAGCCCTGCTTTATTTGAATTCGCTTTCCCAAAAGGGCAAGTGATTAAAAAATCAAAGCGAACTGGAAGGTGTCAGAAGTATTGGCTTGGTAAATAACTTTTTGGACAAAAAAATAGAAAACATGATTTTTGCCGTAAAGTAACACAGAAGCTATTGAAGGGGGTAACATCATCTTTTCAGTATGTGTGTATGAGCGATGAGTTCTGAGTGCCGTGCAGAGGTCTGACCTCAGCCTTCAGGGCTGCAGGCAGTGGCGACGATGCTCGTATTCCAGGTAAGTGCAATTTCATTGCAGGTTCCCTGTAGATATATCTGGTCAGTCAACTTTTGCCCCTTGAAAGGATTATACAAAACCCTCTGTAGGAACAGAAAGAGGTTCATAATGTGGAGGGTTTAAAATGATTTCAGCACCAACAACGTCACTATAACTTTTGGAGCACCACGAGAAGTCACCGTGAAGGTCAAAACACTTATTTGAATGTAAACATTGTATGTAATCTGATCATTTGAAAAGTTAGTTAACTTTCATTCCTACTGCTCACTGATGTTGGGTCAGGTGGTGTGGAGGGGAGGCTGAGGATAAGAAGCGGAAGAGGAGTTTAGGGAAAGGATACAGCCCATCAGTCTGCAAGTTTACCACTGCCTTTCAGGAATCTCATATGTGAAGAGATTGTCAGGGAAACCAGAAGCAGTGGTTCCAGTGAGAAAGAGAGGCTAATTCTATTTCTTGAAAGCTGCAAGACTTTCCTCCCGAGAGTTTAGATGAATCCTCTTCATCTGCGTACTTTCACCTTAAAAGATGTCAGTTCCCATCTTACCACTCTGTCATCCACGTCTCCCAAATTCTACAGTGGAAAGCACAGGAAACAGTCATAAACCAAGACTTCAAAAAAGAGTCTGACAGAATTTAGAGGCTCTCTTAGAGTCTCTCTCTCCCTCTCTCTTTTAAAATATTTTGTGGAATCGCTTGCTCCTTGGAAGAAAAGCCAAGATGAACATAGACAGTGTATTAAAAAGCAGAGACATCACTTTGCCAACAAAGGGCCATATAGTCAAAGCTATGGTTTTTCCAGTAGTCATGTACAGGTGTCAGAGTGGGACCATAAAAAAAGGCTGAGCACCAAAGAACTGATGCTTTTGAACTGTGGTGTTGGAGAAGACTCTTACTCTTGAGAGTCCCTTGGACTCCAAGGAGATCAAACCAGTTAATCCTAAAGGAAATCAACCCTGAATATTCTTTGGAAGGACTGATGGTGAAGCTAAAACTCCAATCCTTTGGCCACCTGATGCCAAGAATTGACTCATTTGAAAAGATCCTGATGCTGGGAAAGATTGAAGGCAGGAGAAGGGGACGACAGAGGATGAGGTGGTTGGATGGCATTGCCGACTCAACAGACATGAGTTTGAGTAGTCCCCAAGAGTTGATGATGGACAGGGAGGCCTGGCGTGCTACAGTCCATGGGGTCTCAAAGAGTTGGACACAACTGAGCGACTGAACAATAGCAAGTAGAAAGACAATATCCTCTGTTTACCAACAAGCTATTTCAACTCCCTCTATTTCTTGTCATAATCACAAATTCTTCTTAACTTCTTATCATGTGATGTATCCTATGGATTGGCCTATCAAGAAATTAAAAGCAAGCAGAGCAATTCAGCTGGTGGACGAGTGTCCCAAGGCCTCCAGAAATTACTTCTTTGTCAAGAGGATCTTACATCTATCCTAAACTCATCACAGAATTCATCTGTTACAAAATCTAGAAACATCACCTGAAGACTTCCTGTTGCTAGAATTGCTTTGCTTCTTTTATGCTGTGATTTCCTGTGCTCTGCAGACCAAGGGATTCCCTTCAGCCTCTTCGAGGTGTCTTGGTGAATGAATTAAAGAGTACATTGAGAGGTTGTCTTATTTGATTTCCTCAGGAATTAGTGTAATGACAGCTAGACTTTCCAAATGTGCAAATAGCTTTAAAAAAGAGATTCGTTTTTCCAAGGACTCTGTTCTCTGGCTTACTCCTTATTGACCACAGCTCTGACCAAACATGCTTCCAAAAGTGAGCGATACATTATTGCCCCAATTATTGTAAAGCAGCTATACCCCAATTTTTTAAAAAGGGGAAGATAGTGTCCAAAATGAAATCACCTCCAACCCACCAAAAATGCCCTTCATCCAAAGTCAATTATGAATGTGCTTTAGATCACATTAGGCCAGCAAATGTTTTCATTTTCACACTGGATAAGAACTCATTTGAAAAGCTATTTTTCATTTGTTTTACTTTCAGGCAATTGCTTATTCCTCTCCCTTGTCATAATGTCATGCCCTCCATAGCAGTCTATATAGTTAAAAAAAAAAAAAACACCTTGGGTAATACTAAAATCTAAGAACACATGGAAAGCTTTGCGAGGAAGAAAGAAAGTGAGGAACTAGAAGGCAAATCACTTACTGTGAAAAAATAAAAGCAAAATCTTAAAAACCGAAAAGTCTCTCTGTGACCGTCACGTCTCCCTTTCAAAGAAATCCGTGTTCCTTTTCTCAAAAATATTTTGATTAACATTCATCTCCAGGGATCTATAAGCCACTGAGCAGCAAGGACTGAACAATAGTGAGAAATAAACGTGACTTTCAACTCAGATCTGTGTTTTATAACCAGTTCTTTGAAGACAAAGGTTACTGAGTTTCCCGAGGGACGCTGCAGCTCACTTTCCTGGACTGCTGTTGTTGAGTCGCTAGGTCGTGTCTGACTCTCTGTGACTCCATGGACTGTAATATGCCAGGCTCCTCTGTCCTCCACTACCTCCCTGAGTTTGCTCAAATTTATATCCATTGAATCGATGATGCTACCTAACCTTCTCGTCCTCTGCTGCCCTTTTCTCCTTTTGCCTTCAATCTTTCTCAGCATCAGGGTCTTTTCCAATGAGTCAGCTCTTTGCAACAAATGGCCATAGTATTGGAGGCTCAGTATCAGTCCTTCTAGTGAATATCCAGAGTTAATTTCCACAGTGATTTTGGAGCCCAAGAAAATAAAATCTGTCACTGCTTCCACTTTTTCCCCATTGATTTGCCATGAAGTGATGGGACCAGATACCATGATCTTAGTTTTTGAGATGCTGAGTTTCAAACCAGCTTTTTCACTCTCTTCTTTCACCTTCATCAAGAGGCTCTTTAGTTTTTCTTTACTTTGTGCCAGTAGAGTGATATTATGTGCCTATCTGAGGTTGTAGATATTTCTCCCAGCAGTCTTGATTCCAGCTTGCGAGTCATCCAGCCTGCGGTTTTGCACGGAAGTTAGATAAGCAGGGTATCAATGTACAGCCTCGTCATCTTCCTTTCCCAATTTTGAGCCAGTCAGTTGTTCCATGTCCTGTTCTAACTGCTGCTTCTTGACCGGCATACAGGTTTCTTAGGAGACAGGTAATGTGGTCTGGTACCCCCATCTCTTTAAGAATTTTCCACAATTTTTTGTGACCTACACAGTCAAAGGTTTAGCGTAATCAGTGAAGCAGAAGATGTTTTTCTGGGACTCCCTTGCCCTTCCCTGTGCTGGGAGGGATCATAGCCTGAACAGCCACACCCAGTTCCCTGCATTGATATGTGGTCAATATTATGTAGCTTATTTTGTAAATGGTGGCCTGCATCACATTTTCTAAGGACACATAAAATCAAACATTCTGGACTCCTTCTCTACTCAAAAATTGGACTAATTTCTGTTTCACAAAATGATAGAAACTATTCCCCATAAAACTCCATTAAAACAAGATGTGAATCATAAATCAATCATTCAATGTTATCCTTAATGTAAACCCACCAGACAGATGACTAAGGGCCAAATAGCTACAGTTTCAAATTTTAGAGAAAATCATGATAATTGAAATTGCTACCTAATTGGAACTATATCTAAGGGATATGGGCTATATCCATGTTCAGAGAAAAATCCATAGCCTTATGTGCTCACAATGATTAATAAGAAATAATAAAAATTAATGAATTAACTTTTGATTTAAAATATTTATGGAAAATAAGTAGACACACTAAGGAAAAAAATAGTTTTAACAAAGATAAAAATTAGAGAAGAAATAAGAAAAATAGAGATAATGCATGCATGCATGCTAAGTCGCTTCAGTGCCCGACTCTGTGCAACCCCATGGACAGCAGCCCACCAGGCTCCTGTGTCCACAGGATTCTCCAGGCAAGAATACTGGAGTGGGTTGCCATTGGACCAAAAACTGATAATTAGGAAATAAAATAAGTATATGACCATTAAGCTATAAAAGAAGGTCACAAATGTAAATATTAAAACAAGACAACAGGAAAATAATTGCAGATAAAAAGGAAAGCAAAACAATTGTATATGTGTGTGCATGCTCAGTTTCATCCGACTCTTTGTGATCCTATGGACGGTAGCCCGCCAGCCTCCTCTGTCCACGGGATTCTCCAGGCAAGAACACTGGAGTGAGTTGCCATGTCCTCCTCCAGGAGATCTTCCCGACCCAGGGATCCAACCTGCCTCTCCTGTGTCTCCTGCACTGCAGGTGGATTCTTTACTGCTGAGCCACTGGGAAAGCTCTGGGATAAGCTTCAGTCCTATGTATATTAATCAGAAAGATTACAAAAATTAAAACTTCTAATGAAAATATAACTCAAAAAAATTGGCCCTGTGTAATATGGTAAAACAAACAGAAAAAATGTGTATTTCCACTTGGACTTCACTTGAAAATCATCTAGGATGTTTCTGAAAGATAATGAACTGCTGCTGCTGCTGCTGCTGCTGCTGCTAAGTCGCTTCAGTCGTGTCCAACTCTGTGCGACCCCATAGACAGCAGCCAACCAGGATCCCCCCCTCCCTGGGATTCTCCAGGCAAGAACACTGGAGTGGGTTGCCATTTCCTTCTCCAATGCATGAAAGTGAAAAGTGAAAGTGAAGTCACTGAGTCGTGTCCAATTCTCAGAGACCCCGTGGACGGCAGCCTACCAGGCTCCTCCATCCATGAGAGTTTCCAGGCAAGAGGACTGGAGTGGGGTGCCATTGCCTTCTCCGGATAATGAACTGACTCTAGACTAAATCAGACCTTCTGCAACAACCTGTGATGAAGTCACATGTGGAAACAATCATCCCACCAAGGGCTAGGGAAATGAGATGACAGCACAAAGTGCATCTTTAAGGAGTTGATGTGGAGCTGATGGACAGTCGGACCTTAAAGGTGAGACCAGAGAGACGGAAAACCCAAGAAATGAGCTGACTTTCTGCATGTTGCCTTTTCTCTGGGGGACATGTTGATTCATGAGGCAGAGGCAGAAGGCTGGGAGTACCAGCAAACAAACCCTGCAAAGAGGCAGAAGCATCAACAAGGTTTGGCAAGACCACAGGGCTGGGTCTTGGGGAGGGTGGGCGAGGAGGAGGGAATTAGAATTCAGTGCTGGTGAGGCAGTCAAAATGGAAGGTCCAAGATCCCAGAGAAAGGCCATGCAGAGTTGTGAGATTTATTGGTTTCCCCCAAAGACATTTACTGAATTCTCCAGAGGTTAAAACCCCATGCAGAAAGCCCACGTCATGCGGAGAGAAGTTCCTGGCAGTATCGTGGTGTGAACCAGATTAAATTTGGAATTTGGGATGTGGTTGCCTCCCAAGGAGTCAATACGAGGTGGCTCGTTGAAAGCCCTAGCAGGCTACCCATTAACAGTAAAGGAAAATCAGAAATAGACAGCTTTCCTAAGACCTACTTTGAGTTAGTTCTGTCCTTGATTAGATTAGGCTGATCTCCCCTGACATCACCCAGAGCATTCAAAATTTTTCATCCACAAAGTACAGACTTGAATAAAAAATTATTCAAGAAAAATTATTATCAAGAAACAGGACCAGGAGTAAGAAGGAGGCAGTAGAGTATACCCACAGGTAGCTCAGTTATTAATAATTAGTCATATAGCTTAAAATAGTTGTGATTAGCATATTCTCACTTTATGAGCCAACCAAAATTTATTTTAAAGAGAATTAAATGGGAATTCTAAAAATTAAAAATAATAGCAACTAAAGCTGAGAACTCTATGGGTTTCTTGCAGCAGGCTGACACAGCTGAAGAGGGGATTAGTTAGCTGGAATACATATCAGCAGAACATCTAGACATGCACAGATGTCAGGGTCTGTGTGAATTTCTTCCAGGAAAAAAAAAAGAACAACATCTGAAACAACTGCTACTGTTAAAGTTGCTATTAAGTTCTCAATAGCCTCTCATTCTTAAAAATCTATCTACTTTCAACTGGGGCAAGCATGGACTTTAAATGAGGATATGATAGAGTATTCTCCATGCCTTTACATCTTCCAATACTTACAAGTTGCATTCATTTTTATGACTTGCCCAAGGATACTGTGTCACTTTGGGTTATGATTTTTATAGGGAAGGGACACTCCAGGGGCTTTCACTTGATCCTACCTACTATGAAAGTCCTAACTCCATAAATCAGAGGCCGCTGTGGGGATTCTGCCAACTATACACTCAGAGGCTTGGAATTATCAACAGAAATGGTTCATTGGCTTTGTGAGCTTACCATGAGATAGACTTGGGACAAAACTCCATTTACCACTGGATTTCCATGAGCTTCTAAATGACCAGTGGACCTCAGAAGTATTGCACATCCAATTTTATTTTAAAATCATTAATTCAAAATGAATATTCAAAATTGCTCTGAAAGTCTAAACATGCCCCTTGCCCCAATTCAGAATCACACTAGTAAATGGTCTCAGGTGTCCTTGGGGATATCTGGAGAATCAAACCTGAGATGTCATAACATGGTCCTTAACTAAGGAGATCTAAGTATAGTGTTGCAAATCATCTCTGTTCAGGTTTTCCCCCAGTTATTCAGACGGAGAAAGACTTTAACATACTGACCTCTAAGTTTGGTCTAGGGAACTTCTCAGCCTATTACTTCCAAAATTCTCTGAGGGTCAGTTGACTCTGGTTGTTAATCCTGCTTCACTACTATTATGGTACCGTTCCTTGCTAGTGATTTTGCCAGAATTTGCCTCTGTCTCCATCCTCAGAATCTTATTTCCACTGAAATCGGGAAACCCATTTCAATTACAGCACCCCCACGTCTACAACCATCAAACTGAATCGGTCACACAAAATCCCTGATGTCTAGCTTTCCTGATTTCTACATTACATCAGAAGGATGCAGAACTCCCTTTAGGTCTTTGGGAAGGATCAGAAGGCAGCCAGCCTGAAAGCCACCGTGTTTGGGGACTTCCCACGATGAGGAACAAGGTGACCCAAGAAGCTGGAGGTGAAAATGGCAGCCAAGCCGAAGGCTGGCCCAGTTGCTGGCAGAGAGGTATCCATTGTCTTCACCGAGCTAAGAGAGATGGATCATAAGTTCCAGTGGCTGAGTTCAGCAGGGAATGCCCCAGAATGGACAGCAAGCAGGTACAAAAGAAACACGATCTTTGAGAACACATTCGAGACTTCTGACGGTTCCCTTCATGGGGTCACATGACCATCGATTTCCCTCTGGCAATAGGCCCAGATGTCACTTAGAAAGAAGCCAGGACAGACAGATTTGGAAATTAAGAGCATCGCTTAAAAGGGCTATTCAAGTTTTTTAACTTTAAGGATTAAAAGTTATTATTTTTCCATGTTAAGCAAGTCTGAGCCTTTGAGAAAGATCCCAATCAGTTTTTAAAAATATACACTATGTGCATGTGAATTTACTGGGAATAAAATTTGTAAATATGCTACACTTTAAAAGGAACCCTGAAAATAGCAGAGAAAGGAAAACATCTCATTTACATCATAATCATGAGGGATCTAAAATATTCATCCACCCGCCCATCCTTCCAAACATCCAGTCATCCTCGGAATAAACACAACAAGATATGAGCAAAAATTATATAAAAATGGAGTTGATTGAGAATATGAGAGGATTAAAAAAGACACTCAAAAGTTCTGCATGTAAACTGTACATCTATATTCCTTGACGGGACTTCCCAGAGGTCCAGGGGCTAAGACTCTGCGCTCTCAGGGCTGGGGGCCTGTGTCCCATCTCTGATCAGGGAACCAGATCCACGTGCTGCAGCTCAGAATCCCGCACGCCACCACAAAGACCTCGAGCAGCCAAACGAATAAGTGAAATTCCCTGGGCACTTAAAAATCTACATACTTTTTTTTTTTGTAATACCATGAAAAATTCCTAATCTAACAAACTTAAGTTTGGTATCATTTCACATCCAGCAAATTTCTCTTTATTACCTTTCATATGCCATTAACCATGCCTGGAATTTCCTGGGGTAAATCAGATTAGCTTGTTCACGATGAGTACCTAATAAGAGGGTTTTTTTTTTCTTTTTTACCATCCAACATTAACAGATCCTAATTTTACCCTGATGCTAAAAAACCTAAAGGTAACATTATTGATGCACTATAGTTAGAACAACTAGATGAGATTTTGGGTCTTGTGACTCCTTTTAGGAAATGAACTCCAATGTGTTGCATATTTCAAACCCTCACTCATTCTAACTCTATTCTAACCTACTCCAAATCTTAGTCTGACTTTTCTGGGCAGACGGGCCATGAGTACTGAACACTTAATAATTTATGTCCCTGGGAAAGGTGCAGCAATATAATAAAATGTGAAAATTTTGGCCACTCATGGAGCATAGCTAAAAATAGAGCAGCAGTACCAGCTCACATCTGTCAGGCTGATGGCAAGAAAAAGTTGAGAAGGAAGGACCATAGATGCTTCTAACTTTTTTTAAACTTGGAAAACTT
The DNA here is from genome assembly GCA_006410515.1 of Procapra przewalskii. Taxonomy (NCBI): domain Eukaryota; kingdom Metazoa; phylum Chordata; class Mammalia; order Artiodactyla; family Bovidae; genus Procapra; species Procapra przewalskii. The sequence goes on along the minus strand of SJYF01000263.1, from coordinate 5,678,468 downwards.
TCATTGCAAAAAATGTCCACCATATATAAAAATAAAGAATATTTTAATGAGCTCATAATTACTCCATTTAGATTTAATAATTATAGATATGATAGGTGCTTCATTTCTTTTCCTTTGCTTAGGTTTTTTAAATTTAATTTTTTCTGTCAATTTTATTGAGGTACACTTGATAAAAAGTACTATATAATTTTAAGTGTACAGTATAACAATCTGACGTTCTTACTTCAGTTCAGTTCAGTTCAGTTCAGAAGCTCAGTCATGTCCGACTCTTTGCGACCCCGTGAATAGCAGCACGCCAGGCCTCCCTGTCCATCACCAACTCCCGGAGTTCACGCAGACTCACCTCCATTGAGTCAGTGATGCCTTCCAGCCA
>SJYF01000263.1:5652490-5668891 GCA_006410515.1 Procapra przewalskii | reverse complement strand
GCATATTCAAAAGCAGAGACATTACTTTGCCAACAAAGGTCCATCTAGTCAAGGCTATGGTTTTTCCTGTGGTCATGTATGGACGTGAGAGTTGGACTGTGAAGAAGGCTGAGTGCCGAAGAATTGACACTTTTGAACTGTGGTGTTGGAGAAGACACTTGAGAGTCCCTTGGACTTCAAGGAGATCCAACCAGTCCATTCTGAAGGAGATCAGCCCTGGGATTTCTTTGGAAGGAATGATGCTAAAGCTGAAACTCCAGTACTTTGGCCACCTCATGCGAAGAGTTGACTCATTGGAAAAGACTGATGCTGGGAGGGATTGGGGGCAGGAGGAGAAGGGGACGACCCAGGGTGAGATGGTTGGATGGCATCAGCGACTTGATGGACATGAGTTTGAGTGAACTCCGGGAGTTGGTGATGGACAGGGAGGCCTGGGGTGCTTCAGTTCACGAGGTCTCAGAGTCAGACACGACTGAGCAACTGAACTGAACTGAACTGAACTGAAGGGCAGATGGCTGGTTTGCCAGAGCTTATCTCAAGCAAGGCTGGTATCACTGGCTCTGCACACAATTTTGAGAATAAGGGGTGACTGTCTAACTTCAAGGTGGGGTCTTTCTCAGGATCCCACCTCTCGAAGACCTCTGAGAATGAAAGAGCATGAAAGGTAAGTTAGACTCAGTAAGAAATGGTTTCAACAACATGGGACGTGAAGCCAACAAGCTGTTAATGTAGATAAAATACAAAGCTAATTCATCAAGAATTAGGGAACCGTGGACCTTCTCTCTATATATAAAGCTGTGTTGTGTTTAGTGTCTCAGTTGTGTCCGACTCTTTGAGACCCCATGGGCTGTAGCCTGCCAGGCTCCTCTGTCCATGGAATTCTCCAGGCAAGAATACTGGAGTGGGTTGCCATTCTCTTCTCCCAGGGATCTTGCCAATCCAGGGATCGATTCTGCAGGAGGATTCTTTACTATCTGAGCTACCAGCGAAGCCTCTGTAAAATTAGTTGGTATATATTTATTTCAGGAAAGGTAATCACCATACAAACTTAGAATGGCCTGTTCCTGACTAGGGCTCAGAAGTTAAGCCTGGAAAACTGAGTGATTGCTGATAATGAAAAAGAGGAAATTAGTGAAAATACATCAGCATCGCCTCATGAATCACAGTCTTTGGTTATAAAAATGAGTCTGTTCTCCTTTCGGATCATATCAGAAGACGTCGCAGGACTAGACTTGCTTAGGGACATCTTGTTTTTCATGGTAAGTTACTCTAGTAAGCAGCAGGTGTGGACTCTAACTCCCTTTCTGACAAAATATCTCTCTTTTGGCTCTCTCTAACCTCCTCTTTACTTTCCACCACCTCCAGTCAGTCACTTTCACAACAGACTTTTTTTTTCTTTTTTTTAATCAACCGGTCTTTCTCTCTGCTCTTTTTCATGTTCAAGTCTGTTAAACAAACCTGGTGTCTTAACTTTCTTTTTCTAGCTAAAAAGGCAACCCCCCCCCCAAAAAAAAAGACATACACACACACACAACCTGTCCATGCCACACTCTACTCTCTTAGGAGAAGTCCAGGGTGTGCCTACATGTGAGGCAATAATGAGAAAGAGAGAAGGGACGTTTGCAAATCCATTCCTTTGGGTGAATCTAGCTCCTCCTGGCAGAGAGCTGTGTTTATGTTACAGATACGCTCTTATTTTTTTCTTTTTCTTGTTAAGGGTGTCACCCTGGCCCCGAAAGTCACTCCACATCTAATAAGTGCAGTCCTAATGACTATTGATTGGGAAACCCCAGCCTTTCATCTGGCTGTCAGCTCCGCCTGGTGAGTTAGAATAATCAATAGCAAAGTAGTCTGTAGTAGCAGCGCAGAATGTGTCTCCCCTGGGTTGGGGGCTGGTGAGGTGGGTACTCGGGTTTGGGGAAGGAAGTCCAGTGTATGGCAGCTTGGGGAGCATACTGCAATTTCCAGAAATGTATGAAGCGGCACCAGAGAGGAGGTCTAGCCAAAGTAGACATAGCCGTGTCTTAAGATAGTTCCAGAAATGTGCCACGTGTCATAGCCAACTGATCACGGGCTGCCTTCTGTCACATGGGGGAACAGCTTTCAAGGCAAGTGCTGGTGTTTTGAATGGGGCGACAGTCTGAATGGGCGAGCAGTAGAGTGCAATGATTACACCCACATTTTGCAGGATCGGACATCCTGAGCTGAACTCTCAGTACTGACATTCATGCATGGTGGGGTCTTGGGAAGGCCATGTTAACTCATAGAGCCTCAGTTTTGTCACCTGTAAAATAGTCACTTCATTAATACCTACCTCAGAGGGATTTCTGAGGATGCAGTGATCCGTGTAAAGCACTTAGCTGTGCTTGGCACCTCATAAACACTCCATGGTATTAGCTGCTGCTCTTGCTGTTGCTGTTAATAATATGACTGACCCCAGTTGGCCCCCGCTCTGCAGCCAGCTAGTGGTTCTGGCTGCAGTACACCCTCCAGGCTAATCTCGACAGGAGACACTCATGGTTACTTAGGAATTCCAATTAAAGCTGTATTTCATCAATGAGCCAAACAAATATAAACCACATATCAGGTTCTTGTGTCTAGACTTCATATAGGATGTATAAACAATTGAAACTGTGAACCTGAATGTGTGATGTTGTTTATCCTTCTGAAATTTTCTCTAGTTGGTTTCAGCCGTACAAAAATTTGAATCTTTTATCTCCATGCCCTCTTCTTTCTGTTTCTCCCTATGGCATAACAGTTGAAAATCTAGGCCACACACCAAATAATCAGCTAATGCTTGATCTTTGCACAACTTTCCCACCAAAGGATGGTCCACGCTTTACTCCAACACTTCTGGTAACTAAAACTATATCTGCAACTCTTACGGCAGTCCAGCCTTTTGTGCCTTTTGAATAAACTTTCTATTTTGGTATAATTTTATATCTACAGGAAAACTGAAAAAAAAAAAAAAACAGACCCTTCTTTAGTCCCTTGCCTTCTAAGAATTGTTGCCTGTTCTTGTTCAGTCACTCAGTCGTGTCTGACTCTTGCAATGCCATGCCCACAAGCCTCCTCTATCCATGGGATTCTCCAGGCAAAAATACTGGAGTGGGTTGTCATTTCCTTCCCCAGGGGATCTTCCTGACCCTGGGTCTCCTGCATTAGCAGGTGGATTCTTGACCACTGAGCCACTAGGGAAGCCCCTTGTAAGATATTGCCAACAAAAGCATTCTTATGAGAGCATGGACTTCTGTGAGCAAGGGATTTATCCTCTTCCCCCAGACACAGGCAGAGTGCATGTCTCCACGTCTCTAGTGCTGGGCTGAGCTGCTCGGATTACTTGGTCCAGAGGCAGAGTGACCGTGACATGAGCAGAGAGGCCTTCAGCATCTTTAGCACTAAGCCTGGTGGTTGCTTGCCAGTGAGCCGCCGGGAGACGTGCATTCCCTAGACAGCGGTGCTCCAAAGAAGATGAGGGACACGTGAAAAGACCTGAGTCACACCTCCTCCTGGAGTGAAGTCCAGCTTACCTGCAGCCTGATGCAAAACTGCTTTGCAAAGTCCAGCTTGGACCAGCCAGACCACACTCTCCTGCAGACCCATGAGCAGGAAACAAATGCTCCCTGATGTAAACCACTGAGTTTGAGGGTAGTTGTTTTTTCCCTCAGCACCATTTGTGGCTAATCTGGTTGATGTCCTCTCTGTTTTAAGTCAGAACATAAGCCACTTTGCTAAATTCCTTGCTGACACTGCAGAGTATTTCTATAACAGCCTCCTGAAATATCTGCCCTAGAATCATATCCCAGTGGTAATTTAGCAATATAGTTTAATAGTCATCTAGCCCAGGAGTTACACAATACAGTCCTCCACACCCTCTGGGTTTCTGATTTAATTTCTCAGCAATGGGGTCTAGGCATCAGTATTTTATTAAAGTTCCCTGGATGGGAACAACGTCAACCAAGATGGAAAACCATTGACCAGCGGGGTGAGATGCGGAGCCTATGCTGTGGTTTTGGGAGGAAGGAGCTAAGGAAACCAGAGAGGGCAGAAAATCCCAGCCAGGCCACGTGAAGGCCTGTGCAGTGATTGCAGGAGTGTCCCAGGTAGAGTTCCTGTTACAGTCACGACAGCTATCAGATCTCATGGGTTCACTGTCACTCGCTCCGTGGGGGAAAACCAAAGCTCAGGCCCAGGACCAGTGACATCCGTAGACACTGAAACATCGAGAAACTGCGATTTCCCCAAAGGAGGATCAGCCAGAGCCATCATCACAGTGGGGCGGGTGGATAAACAAGAAACCTTTCGTCTAGAAAGTCTTTTTTAAGCCTGCACCTTGGGAGGCCTGTTTAATTATGATGCCTCCAACTTTATAACCGAATAGATTTTTGTTCCCTTTTTAAAAAACAACCCAGTTTACAAGTTTTTGCAACCCATTTTCAATTCCTCTGGGCACCCTAGGAATTGTCAGCTGTGGTTCCAAGTAATCGCTCTGCTCAAATTATGTTGATTAGAAATCTATAAAGTCTGACATTAAGCCTTGACATAAACAGGATCAATGACAGGTGATAAAATTATAAAGAAAAAACTGATTAGAAGGAAAGAACAGAGTAGTTACAGGTCAGAAAGGCCCTGGTTCAAGTTTGGATTTACTGTTTATGAGCTGAGGGATCTCTGGCAAATTGCTTTAGTTTCTTTGCCTCCATTTCCTTGTAGACATGAAATGAAGTGCAGAATTTTTTCACCGGAGTTCTAGTGAGGAAGACACGAACCTAAGGCAAACTGTGCTTCCCCGGGGGTGGCAGACAGTGGAGGGAAGAATGAAAATGGCTCTAAAGGAATAGAGAAACAGGAGGGGAAGTGGGGGCCAAGAGGGACTCTGGGGACAAATCTAGACAACTTATTAAAAAGCAGGGACATCACTTTGCCGAAAAAGATTTGTATAGTTAAAGCTATGGCTTGTCCAGTAGTCATATACAGATATGAGAACTGGACCATAAAGAAGGCTGAGCACAAAGGAATTGATGCTTTTGAACTGTGGTGCTGGAGAAGACTCTTGAGAGTGACTTGTATGGCAAGGAGATCAAACCGGTCAATTCTAAAGGAAATCAACCTTGAATATCCACTGGAAGGAGTGATGCTGAAGCTGAAGCTCCAATACTTTGGCCACCTGATGCGAAGAGCTGACTCTTTGGAAAAGACCCTGATGCTGGGAAAGATTGAAGGCAGGAGGAGATGACAGAGGACAAGATGGGCGAGTGGCATCATCAACACAATGGACATGAGTTTGAGAAAACTTCAAGAGACAGGGGAGGCTGCCATGCGGCAGTCCATGTGGCCACAAAGAGCCGGATGTGGCTTCAGGGAATGAACAATAACAAAGACCCACAAGGGCTTCTCAGGTGGTGTTAGTGGTAAAGAGCCCACCTGCCAGTGCAGGAGACGCAGGAGACAGTGGGTTCGATCCCTGGGTGGGGAAGATCCCCTGGAGGAGGGCGTGGTGACCCTTACCAGTATTCTTTTCTGGAAAATCCCACGGACAGAGGATCCTGGCAGGCTACAGTCCATGGGGTCACAAAGAGTCAGACATGGCTTAGCATGCATGCCAAGATCCACATCACTTGTCACAGTTTCCAGAGCTGGATTTGAGAAGGTTGCAGACAGTCTGGCTCTAACATGGCCTTCTAACATCAAGGCTGTTGTGAGGGTAAAAATGTGCTAAAATGTAGAAAAGCATTTCTTCCAGCACGTAGAGAGTATCAGACAAATGGGTGATACTAGACCACTTATTATTACCATGACTGTTCTCATTAGTAATTTCTCCTATTTTTAAAGATAGCTAACAGGCATCCATTTATTCCAAAATGTTTACTTTAAAAGCCCATGGCACTACAGGAAGCATTGATTAATGTAACCTACAAAATGAAAAAGAAAGTGAAGGATTTTTCTGAGGACTTCAGAACCCGACTGCACTTTCAGCTCAACTGTTTGACGATTTCAGGCCCAAGCACGGGTGAACTAAGTGAAGTTTTGGGGTTGCTAAGAGAATGCAGAGGCCATGCTGATCACATGCAGGACTGCAAGCTGAGTGATGCGGGCACGTCCGTGTGTTTCCAGAGTTTCCAAAACCGTTCATGACAGCGGAGCGAACAGGAGAGAAGAGAGTGCAAGGAATGAAATAATAAAGGACTGATGCCCTTTCCAATCCAAAGAAACAAAAATGTGGCCCGAAATAAAAGAAGTTCTGATATAAACTTTCTCTTTCTGATTTGCTCCATTTGTACTTGGCCAAGGAAATTTTCCAGTGTCTCTCACACGTACAGGAAAAATCGCTAATGAAGAGCTCTGCGCGTGCGTGCAGCGGCAGCCCTGCTAAAGGTCAGCAGAACCCAGAGAGACCTGATGGCAGGCTTGGGAAGGGCCGGCCTGGGGAAATGAGCCACCAGGAAAGGGAGGCTCCTCTTTCTGGGGCAGAAAACTCAGCCTCTGCACTGGTGCCAAACCAAACCTTAGAGGTATAGTTTTGGGTGAAGTAGAAAAGAATAGCTTTATTGCTTTGCCAGGCAAAGGGGACACAATGGGCGTGTGCCTCAGAAACTGTGTCCCAACCCAGTGAGGACTTGGTGAGGAATTCTATGAGCTTCCCTGGTGGCTCAGAGGGTAAAGCGTCTGTCTGCAATGCAGGAGACCTGGGTTTGATTCCTGGGTCAGGAAGATCCCCTGGAGAAGGAAATGGCAACCCACTCCAGTATTCTTGCCTGGAGAATCCTATGGACAAAGAAGCCTGGTGGGCTACAGTCCATGGGGTTGCAAAGAGTTGGACATGACTGAGCGACTTCACTTTCACTTTCTTTCACTTTCTATGGCAATGGTTCAAGGACAGGCTTGCTGATAAGATTAGGGTGTGTGCAGGTCTACAGTCCCTTAAGCTGGTCTAGGGTGATCTCCTGATAAACTTCTCTGGTTCCTTTAACCTAGCCTCAGGTGGCCTTCTCAATGGGGGCTTTAGTTCTTCAGAACTCAAAGATACAGTTCCGTGTAGTGATGGACATGAGTTTGAGCAAGCTTCAGGAACTGGTGATGGACAAGGAAGCCTGGCTTGCTGCAGTCCCTGGTGCTGCAAAGAGTTGGGCATGACTGAGCAACTGAACTGAACTGAGCAGACCTCTTGGAGCAGGCCTCTGCACCGAGGCTGCACTGGTGTTTCTTGGCTGCCCTTCCCTCCTCTCTGCATCCCCTCCCTTCCCTGATTGTATGCGTCTGACTCTTTGCAACCATATGGACTGTAGCCCACCAGGCTCCTCTGTCCATGGGATTCTCCAGACAGGAATACTGGAGTGGGTTGTCATTCCTTTCTTCAGGGGATCTTCTGGACTCAGGAATCGAACCCACGTCTCCTGCATTAGCAGGTGGATTCTTTACTGTCTGGGCCACCAGGGAACCTGAACCCTGATTAGCAACTACCCTTATTAGCAACTGTTTGAATCAACCGATTGGAACTCAGGGAAGGTCATGGAGGCTGGAGTCTATTCCCTACAAACAAGAAACAGGAAACACAGAAAGCTTTCTGTGCCCAGGATCCCCACAGGGGTCCTGCTCAGTTTCATTCCCTGCAGTGCTCAAGGTAGGAAGAACCAAGGGCCCTAACATTGGATTGAGAAATGCAAAGCCAAACAGAAACCACTTTATTCTATACTGAGCAAAAGCCTCCCTCATCTGGGGAACAACGTAGCTTCCAGTTGCAAATCTGCTCCAAACACTCCCTGCTGTTGTTCAGCTTTCTTCAACTGAATGGAAGACCATCAGCATGAACCAGCGTTGCTTAAAGAAATACAATTTTGTACCTAAGATGAGATGCCCTTTGGAGACCCTGAATTATTCTTCTCCATGAAGACTACTGTGTGAGCCCTGTGCCCTGTAGATTTAGCATGTAGCTTGTCTCCAGCAAATCCCATCAGAAAGGAAGCTAGGGGTGTGGGCTTCTATTTACATTTCTCTTATACACTTTCAAATGTGTTCATGTAGGGCCTTTAGTTCATTACAGCTGTGAGTATTTAAGAAAGTAGTTGCTGAACTAGGTTCACTGTCATGAAATGTAAGACACATTCTGGTGTATACTCCTTTCACCTCCAAAAGACTATAAAAAAGATGAAATCTCTGCAACTTAGCCCTGGGGCTAGAAGGGGAAGTGTTCTTGTTTCCCAAGGTAAGGTAATTTTAGTCATAACTCCTTCCCAACCATAACAGTGGAACAATCATTTTTCCTTATCTCGGTATCAGGACCCTTTGGCTATGATCTCTATAATCTCTCTTTCTTTCTCTCTCTATATATACACATATACAAGTGCATGTGTGTGTAGCCTGGCAGGCTACAGTCCAAAAGGTCACAAAGAGTCAGACACGACTGAAGAGACTTAGCCACTGGGGAATGCCTGCATGTACATATACATGTATATATATCATGGGGCTTCCCCAATGGCTTAGTGGGTCAAGAATCTGCCTGCCATGCAGGAACTGAAGGAGACACAGGTTTGACCCCTGGGTCGGGAAGATCCCCTGGAGGTGGAAATGGCAACCCACTCCGGGATTCTTGTTGGGAGAATACCATGGACAGAGGAGCCTGGCAGGCTATAGTCCAAAGGGTCACAAAGTCAGACACAACTATGTCTGTGAACTTCTTTATATGGAAAGAAATTACAAACTCAGTAAATTACATCCCACTTCATTCCGTATGAGTTGAACCATCTTAATAGTAAAGAATAAAATTTTATGAACTCAAGACCATCCCAGAACATTAATATATGAAATAAAATTGATGGAAAAAAACAGTACCTGTCAAGAAGCCAGTAAAGACAGTTTACACAGAAAGAATGTTTTTAAATGTACTTGCTACTCCATTGACCATAGGGAACTCGTGACACTCTCGCAGCTCAGGGGTCTTGACCTGAGGGGGATGGTTGGCCCTATGGGGCATTTGGCAATCCTTAAACTATTTCTGTCACAAGCAGAGTGGGGGTGGCACCAAGTGAGGGAGGGCTGGGGTTGCTGCTGGACACTTGACGGCCACGTGTGGACAGTAATTCTCTGGCCCTGCACGTCACTGATGCCTGTTCAGAACCCCCATTGCAGCTGTGGTCCTTGAGAGTGCCAACAGAGAAACTGAGGAATCAAAGTTAGACCAAGAGCTGAAAACAAGAAGTGGAAAATGGTAAAGCTAGGCTGGATGTGAGGGACTCTATTTATGCCAAAAAGAAGAAGGAGCAGCAGAGAAAATGGAATAAAAGGCACCCCGATACATAACCAACATGCAACTACACTACCTGAATTCTACTTTCCCCTGGAAAGAGTTAAACCACAAAGTTTAAATATATCACAGTGTTAAAGAAAAACAAAGAAATAAAGAAACACATACCATTAATGGAACAAAGTTTTATAGGAATTTCTGGAAAATGGGAAGCAAACAGAATAGAACTGATAGGTAAAGAAAATGGCAACCCCAAATAGGGTAGGATAGGTCTCTGGGAAAAAATTTCAAACAAGACAGAATCAATTTAGAAGGTATAGGACAGTGTTCCCTAAAGTGGGCAGCACATTCGAATCTGGGCATCTTTAAAGTTTTCAATGCTCAAGCCACACCCCAGACCAACTAAATCACAATTATGGGGTGAGGGGTGGAAGGGGAGATGCCACATGAACATTTCTGTAAGCTTCCCTGGTGATTCCAGCATGAAGACAAATTTGGAAATCACTGCTGTAGCAAAAACCAAAGGGAAAGTAATAGTAATCAACTGAAGCAGTAGTACTCAGAATTTCACCTGCCTGTGAATCACTAAATGCCCCAAATGTAGATTCTGTTCCAGCAGGTTTGGGTGGGGCCTGAGATTCTGTATTTTTAATCAGACTTCAGCGGCTGCCCATGCTTCTGGTTCATGGATCACTAAATAAACAGCCCAGTCCTACCCCTCACCCCTAGACGCTCCCAGTTCTCATCAATACCAAACTGCTTCTAGTGTTCATCCTCTGGTTAGAGCACTGAGGCTAGTTTTCTAAACTTAGTGGAGGGGAGACCAGGAGGAGGCCAGCAGGACAGTAAAGAAGACCTAAGGGCGCTCCTGGCCTGCACAACAGATGGTGAGAAAGAAGAAAATAAAGGCCAATGAGCCCAGGAGCTGAAGGTATTTTGGGGCATCATTTTTATCCACAAGAAAACAAAACAAGGCTATAGGTTATAGTGAAAATATTTTTGGCAATGAGCTTAATTACCAAAATTAGTGAAATCTTACAACTAAACATTAAATAGCTAGTAAGGGAAATCAACCCAGAATACTCATTGGGAGGACAGATGCTGAAGCTGAAGCTCCAGCATTTTGGTCATCTGATGTGAACATCCAACTCATTGGAAAAATCCCTGATGCTGGGAAAAATTGAAGGTAACAAGAGAAGTGGGTGACGGAGGATGAGGTGGTTGGAAGGTATCACCGATGCAACAGACATGAACTTCAGCAAACTTCAGGAGATGATGAGGCACAGGGAAGCCTGGCACGCTGCAGCCCATGGGGATGCAAAGAGGTGGACGTGACCGGGTGACTGAACAACAACAACAATTATGTTACGGAAGAATAAGTAATGATACGGAAAGAAATTAATTATGTAGCTTCAATTTTAAAAACAGAAGGGAAATAATAAATGAGTGAGCAAGACACACTTTTAAGAGTAAATATACCTACTAAGTGAAGTAGGTATTTTCCAGCACAAGCTGGAATCAAGATTGCCACAAGAAATATCAACAACCAGATGACATGACCCTTATGGCAGAAAGCAAAGAAGAACTAAAGAGCCTCTTGATGAAGGTGAAAGAGGAGAGTAAAAAGGATTAAAACTCAACATTCAGAAAACTAAGATCATGGCATCTGGTCCCATCACTTTGTGGCAAATAGATGTGGAAACAATGGAAACAGGTGGGGGGCAGGGGGGCGGTGCTCCAAAATCACTGCCGATGGTGACTGCAGCCATGAAATTAAAAGACACTTGCTCCTGGGAAGAAAAGTTATGACCAACCTAGACAGCATATTAAAAAGCAGAGACATTACTTTGCCAACAAAGGTCCATCTAGTCAAAGCTGTGGTTTTTCCGGTAGTCATGTATGGATGTGAGAGTTGGACTATAAAGAAAGCTGAGCACTGAAGAATTGATGCTTTTGAACTGTGGTGTTGGAGAAGACTCTTGAGAGTCCCTTGGACTGCATGGAGTGCCAGGAGCCAGCACGGGAGATTCCACCCATGACAAGGTCATGCAGAGACACCTGATGGGCAAGGCGAGTCAGGTCTCAAGGGGTCCTCTGCCTGAGCATCTACCCCGAAACCAAAATCTGTCTGTTTACCGTCTGCTATACTATACTCTTCTGACATTACAGGGGGCTATCCCCGACCACCTTTCTCTGGAAAAAGTTAACTTAGAGCTCCAACTGGTCTGCTGCATATGAAAGGAATGTTTCAGCTCAAATCCCTCTGATGGCTCTCTAACTTGCTTGACAGGTTCCCCTGGACTTTTACAACCTGTGATTGTTTATAGCCCCCAACCGCTAGAGGCACGAAGCTTAAAACATCTTAAAGATATAGAGCCCTTTAGAGCTAAGAATTAGTTTGGTGAAGGGTTCCATTGTTGAATTAATGTTTGCCGCCAGGCCTCCATATTCTTTATCTTTTAGGCACCTGAAGGATATTAGTCAATGTAATTGGGATATAGAAAAAGGAATATAGTAGTTTTGATGTTAGTAACACTAGACTTTTGAGTTAATGAACTTTCCCTTTGTTGTAAATCACTGTACTCCTCTTTCTTTGTTATAAATTGTTGTGTCCTTGCTATGTAAGAATGTAACTTTATTTAGTGCTTTCTGAGAGTGGCACCAGACTTTGGGAAGAACAACACTATTAAGGCAAATAAGTTCTCTGGTTGACAGACCCTTATCAGAAAAGGGCCATAAAATGCTAATTGGCCTTCTGGACAGAAGATGATGTAAATCACCTAAGACTTGTGTACACAGCTAGGTATGCAGAGAGAAAACCTGGTCTCAATAAGAGTCAGGGCTGCTGATGCTGCATAATTTTGTATTATCCATTGATCTCTATGTACAATCAAAAGTATAAAAAGCTTTTCTGGACAATAAAGAATGGGCCAGTCACTGGAAAGACTGGTTTCCCCCATGTCGAATCTCTCTCTCTCTCTCTCTCTCTTCCTCCCTCTCCCTCCCTCTCCTTTTCAGGCTGAATTCCCATCTGGGGCGTGGAGGCTCTCTGAATCTACTTTCTTGCCTTGGCTTCTAAGACCCACGCAAGAGGGAGCCCAAGGCAGGGCACCCTCTGCTATTCAAGTGGGTGCCAGTGGCCTAATGTAGATGGTGCAAGTTCCTTGTCTTGGAACTTTATTAGCTGTCCACATAAACCAAGTTATTCAGCATCTTTTCTCCACTAATTTTCCTACTACATTAATCTCTCTTTATATTTCTAAATAAGTAAGTTTTTCCTCGCCTACTCCGTCTCCCCTTCAAATTCCCTGGATCTGCCAGGGCTGGACCCTGGCAATGGAGATCCAAGCTGTCCATCCTAAAGGAGATCAGTCCTGAGTGTTCATTGAGAGGACTGATGTTGAAGCTGAAACGCCAATACTTTGGCCACCTGATGTGAAGAGCTGACTCATTGGATAAGACCCTGATGCTGGGAAAGATTGAGGGCAGGAGGAGAAGGGGACGACAGAGGATGAAATGGCTGGATGGCATCACCGACTCAATGGACATGATTTTGGGTGGACTCTGGGAGTCGGTGATGGACAAGGGAGGCCTGGCGTGCTGCGGTTCATGGGGTCGCAAAGAGTTGCACATGAGTGAGTGACTGAACTGAACTGAGAACCTAAAATGATACAAATGAACTTATTTACAAAACAGAAACAGACTCACAGACATAGAAACTAATTTATAGTTACCAAAGGGGAAAGATGGTGGGGAGGAATTAGTTAGGAGCTTGGGGTTAACATATACACACTATTATATATAAAGCAAATAACTATTAAGGACCTACTATATAGCACAGAAAAGTCTTCCTAATATTCTGTGATAACCTATATGAGAAAAGAATCTGAAAAATGGATATATGTATATGTATAACTGATTCACTTAGCTATACAGCTGAAAGTAACACAACATTGTAAATCAACTATACTCCAATAAATTCGTTAAGAAAGAGTTTATACACTTGTAGATTACTTGTCATTATGTCTTTGGAAGGGGTGGTGGAATTGTAGGTGATTCTTATCTTCTTGGGCTTCCCTGGTGGCTCAGATGGTAAAGCGTCTGCTTGCAATGCAGGAGACCTGGGTTCAGTCCCTGGGTCAGGAAGATCCCCTGGAGAAGGAAATGGCAACCCACTCCAATATTCTTGCCTGGAGAATCCCATGGACAGAAGAGCCTGATGGGCTATAGTCCATGGGGTCACAAAGACCCCATCTTCTTCTTAGTAGAGACAAGATAATAGAAATAGGACTCTTTTCCTCAAAACAAAATATTTAGGTCTCAAACATTACTTAGTCTTCCTCCCAATGCCCCGAGGTTAGTTAAGCTGCTCCCGATGGCCTCTTCAGGTCCCTGGTGCCTGCTACCAGCAACATCTATGGTTACTAAGAGCCCGTGCTGCCCGCCACCTCCGCCCCACAACCCAGTGCCATTTGGTTAATGGATGGTCTGGTGTTATTCATGAGCTCTCCTAACCTTGGGCTCTGACGCCACCCAAGAGCTCTCAGAGCTTGACCTACAAGCCCAGCTTATTGCTCCCAGGGCAAAGAACCCTGATTCTGAGTGTGGCAGTCATTCAGGGATGAAACGAGACCAAAAACTATTATAAAGAGTGAATAGCCATCACACATTTGTTCTGGTTTCATGTCTCAAAATGGTACCCTTACTAGGTAGCCTTTCCCATCTCAAGGACTTTTGTTTAAGACAAAAGTCTTAAAACAAACTTGTGTGTTCCCAATCATAAGGCCCCACATTTCTTTATTTTTATTTTTCTTTAATTCCAAAAACATTTGGAGGATAGCCAATTAACATTGTGGTGATGGTTTCAGGTGAACCATGAAGGGATCAGCCATACATATCCATGTCTCCATTCTCCCCGAAGCCCCATATAGCCTGACATTACTCTTATAACTCCTACCTACACTGGCAGGTTTGGGGAGAGCAGTTTATATGGATACCTGGGATCCTCCTTGACTTCTCAGGATTCCTGAGGTTGACACACTGATGATGTTCCTTCTCATGACCCCCACACTGACTTTAAAAAAAAAAATGGTTTCTGAAGAAACTTGTGGCACAGTACTTCACTGATGAACATATTAGCACAACAGGAATTTTGTTTTTTAAAAATTAATAATCCAGAAGACAATAAGTGAACAAAATTTAAGACTATAGGTCATAAGTGACTGCTATACCATGGGTCCAATTACAACATCATTTAGCTATTTTAACAGCACTTGATGCAGAAAGAAAAACTGATCAGAGTATTTCAACTCTCCCTCCCCCAAAATATTGACATGGCATTTCAAGTTTCTGGCTAAAGATTCATGGGTAGTTGCTTCTGGTAGACCATCAGTCATTCTGTGTCGTTATGGACAACCTCAGATCTGAAGTTATTAGCTTTTTAACACTTCTTTGTAATTAGATCAACATAATTTTCTGTAAAAAGGCAATAAATCAATAAGTCAGCCAAAGGAAATATTTCCCACCTCAGGCAACATATAATTAGCCTATTAGCCTCAAATGTCTTTGAAGTAAATTGCTTGAAATTTATTTTCGAGTTAAATTCCTCCAATTTGCTAAGCATCTATCATAGGTTTGTTTACATGTAATGCTATACAGTAATTATAATTAAGCCCTTTGTTTAGCCATAGTTTTTTTCATTTAGAGCCCTTTCTTATTAAAATGGAAAAACTCTCTACACACTAAGAAGAAAGCTAGAAGCTATCATTACAAAATAGAAGAGTCAAACAAGTCATCTTTACCAAAGTCACCTAGCTCAAAAATGTTATTTGTAAATATGTTTTCTATTACATTATCTTTCTAAAATTTTATAAGTTTATCTTTCTAAAATTTCACAGGGAAGACATGCTAAAATTGCAGCTAATGAAAGACAAACCATGATTCTGGTAATCATCAAGTGCTGTGAGCACAAAAGAACCTGACAACTAGAAAAAGTCTGAAAAGTAACAATATCCTTTACCAAATATTCCAACTATTAAAATTATGTATGCCTATTAGTCAGCTAATACTCTGGCATTCAGTTTCACAAATCAATCATCTCTGTGTTTGGCAACACTGATAGATTTTCCAAAGCCCTACCATTTCTGGTGATTTAACAGCATTGGGTTTCTTTTGTTGTTGTTGCTTTTAGTGAAAAAAAAAATTGTTTCATTTTTCTTTTTATTTATTTTTTTTTTAAAAAAACCTATTTTTTTTAATTTACCAACCTTTGTGCTGAAAGCTGATTTTCAATAGATTGCAGGGTGGGGACTACTCTGCTATGTATGAAACCTCAACCCCAAAGCACTGGATTTCTAACTGTTCAAAGCTAAAAGCTACCAACTACCAGGTACCAACCAAGAGACGGAGGCTCTATTAAGCTCCTGTCATAAAACATCCAGCCAGAACCCTGCTTATTTCCAAGCACTCATTCTAGACCTCAAGGGCCTGAGAGCCAACAGGAAGAAAGCCGCGCAGGGGCCGGTGCGCCCCCTGGGAGGGCCGCGGTGCTGCTGGGGAAGCCGCATCTGAGACCGCGCCTCTCGCTCGGTGCCGGGCATGTTGCTGAGATGGTTGCTGGAAGCGGCTTTTTACAAATAAGGACATAAATGTATTGGCTATCTCTGTTTCTCAGGGACAGGGTTTAAAAGTGAGAAAAAATGCCACCAGTATGTAGTACAAGAAGACAGTAAAGACCAAGACGAAATCATTCTCCCCCAGGGTTTCTTATTATGCAAAACTCAGTACATCTCATGCAAAACCCATGTCCTCTTCCTCATCTCTAAAATCGTGGCTCGTCATCCCATGAATCTATTTTATCCAATGGTGTGTGTCATTATTCTTCAGTCAAATAGGCACAGATTCTTAAAGGCATCTTTTATCCTTCCTTCTTTATATATCAACTCAATTTATCATGAAGTCCTATCAATAATTCAAAATAATTCATTTCTGTTCTTCCCTATTTCTTCAGATAGGTTCTCAGCCTAAGGCTTCATTAAGATATTCCTAAACATAGAACATAACCTAACAATAGATCACAAGACTTACTGGTTTTATTCATTAACATAATGTAAATGTCCCAGTTTATAATTTTACATTTTCATCTTGCTTTCTCCAGTGAA
>SJYF01000263.1:5622900-5642669 GCA_006410515.1 Procapra przewalskii | reverse complement strand
GATGTTATTGTGAGTGTATAATGGCTTCACCTTGTTTTAATTTTCATATCTCCAGCACCTAATAAAACTGACCACCTTTTCAGGTTTATTGGCCATTTGTTAATTGCATGTTCAAGTAATTTGTCCATTTTTCTATTGTTATAACAGGGTATTTTATCTGGGAAAGACCTAGGACCCAGATTTTCTAAAATGTATCCATTAACAACATTCTTTTCCTGATTAATCATCTACTTCCACTAATGTACAAGGTGTCTGGAACTTCTGCAACAACACTTGAGTTCTGCCTGCCAATAAGACTCAGACATTTCAAACATCTGACAGACAGAGGTGGTCACAGTGGAAGGCAGATGACAGAAAGGAACCATGAGATTATAGGATAAAAACTGCCCTAAAACATCCTGCATAAGAAGTTATCATGAACAGAGATTAAGAAGAGCATGGACTCATGGTTTAGCACGGCACCTAATGTCTGAATTCAGCCCAATTACGGCAGCAAGCGCGTGCCCTGGATGAGACAGTCTACATCTGGGAAATAAAGAAACTGATTTACTCTCATCATACTTTTCTGGTAAAGCAACTTTAGTGTGAAGAGTTTTTCCATCTTACAGCAAAGATGCCACAAATTGAAGAGCAGTGTTGTCCTTTTTTATCAAGCTATCTTGACTGTCAAATGTCTCTAGGTTTAAACAATGAAAATACTACAATTTTCCTCCATACCTCCTTTTGAAATTTTTCAAATAAGAAGAAAATCTGAAAGAATTTTGGTAAACACCTATATGTCTGCTGCCTTCTGTTGTTCAATCACTCAGTCGTGTCCGACTCAGTGAACCCATGGACTGCAGCATGCCAGACTTCCCTGTCCTTCACCATTTCCCAAGCTTGCTCAAACTCATGTCCATAGGGTCTGCAATTAATATTTGACTCTATTTGCTTCAGCACATAGCTATCCACCCATGAATACATCTTACTTTTTTAAGCATTTCAGAGTAAGCTGCTGACATCAGTACATTCCCCCAAAATTATGTACACCATTAAACCAGAAATCTTGAACCAGAAAGACTGATGCTGGAGCTGAAGCTCCAATACTTTGGCCACCTGATGTGAAGAGCTGACTCACTGGAAAAGACCCTGATGCTGGGAGAGACTGAGGGAAAGAGAAGGGGACAGAGGATGAGATGATGGGATGGCATTACTGACTCAAGGGACATGAGTTTGAGGAAACTCCAGGAGTTGGTGATGGACAAGGAGGCCTGGTGTGCTGCAGTCCATGGGATCGCAAAGAGTCGGACAGGGCTGAGCAACCGAACTGAATCAGAAATCTAGCATTACAATTTTACCAACGCAGGGCAAGAGGGATTTCAGTTTCCTAGCATGTGGAGGGGCTTAGCGGCTACGACTTCTTTAAACGAGAAAGTTATTTGTCGCCTGTGACATTAGAGGAAGGTACCCCCCAAAATCAATAAAATAGCCATGGATAGTATTTTGCTGGGTATTAAAGTTTGTTTATTTTAGTGGGATTTTGGCATGAAAGAAAATTGGTTTCTTTCCCCTGAAACTCCTTTATAATTGCATCAATCCTCTTTTACATTTTATGTATAGAAGTCTGTCCATCCAGAAGTAATGGGACAAGCGGCTTTGAGAAATTGAAAGGATACTTGTCTGTCCACTGAAGAGGCCAAAATAAATCCAGTGATGTTTCTTTCAGGTTTTTTCCTTTAATTTCCCAAATTATTTGCAAAGAGTCATTATTTAGCCTCTCAAAGCTTGTCTCTTGTATAGATGTTATAAGGAATTTATGCTTAAATCATAACCTTTCATGAAGCTTTTGTGGGGGGTACTCTAATCTGCATTGTTTTATTCTGTGTGACTGGAAAAAATTCCTTAAATACATTATGAAAGCCTGAGGAAAATGCTTATTAGTACTCAAGGGTACCAACATTATACCAGTCATTTTATTTTCAATTTGAGTATTTTAAACTAATTTGTGCAGAACTATTTTTTGTTTCCCTAAAGAGTTTTCCTAATTAATCTGGGGAAAGAAGCACTTCCATTGACACAATTCAGTGTCGTAGGACAAGTTGATGTCACTTTGATCCTCATAAATGACAGGAAAGATGAGCTTAGGCAAAAGTGAGGAATTAGCACTCAAAATGAGGCTCTCTCCTCTCAGCCATAGCTTCAGCTAGACACATGAATTCCAACTAGAATCTAGACACATGGTTACTGAAATAAGCTACCTTTAAAACAAGGGTTTATGTTCCATCATTTTTGACATAGAGTAATTTTCCATATCTTATTTTTATACAGAGCATAATACAGAGTTTCAAATACTTGGCCTCCAAAAGTTCTCAAATAAAAGAATGAAGCTATATCTACTGGAAACCAGAAACCAATCAGTTGGTAGAAAGCAAATCATTCAGTCTGTCTAATGGCAGCTTCATTAGACAGACATCTTCAGACTTGAGATGCTAAAACAAGTTTCAAGTCTCTGGAGACTATGTGAAGCTAAAACCAAACACAATTAAGCTGAATCTAGCCCTATTTTATGGCTAAATTTCCAATTTCAAAAGGTAACGTCCAAAAAGAAAGTCATGGCTATTGTGTTCTGTTTGATTTTCATTTGTTTGATGCAGAATAACTTTGACAAGCCTAAGAATGGAATTTCCTCTCAACCAGAAATCAAAGATAATTTATATCAGGGAATAAACTCTGTCCAGCAATCATTAAGTAGCTGGGTGACCTTTGGAAAGAGACTTCATCTTGCTGGACATCAAGCTGGAAGTTTCAGCTTCTAAAACTTAAGCCTCTGAGCTCTGTAATTGTTCTCATCCCTTCCAGGCCTGATTTTCTATGATAATATTTAAAAATACCTTTAAGCGCAAATAGTTTACATTTTAGTGCTGGTCCTATAAGAGGCCAGCACCATGACTAATGAAACCAAGACAAAACAGTGGCAGTTGGTGAGCAATCATGATAAACATTTTAAATTCAAATCAGACTGCATAATTTACAAAGAGCTTTCATGCTTATTATTTCAGCGTCGTTTCTGAGTTTCCTAAAACTACATGACTTGCAAGAAATAGGTCCAAACCAATCATTTGACTCAAAAAAACACTGTATTAGACCCACAGATATAGATAACAGACTTGTGGTTGCCAAGGAGGAGGGAGGGAGTGAGGAATGGAGTGGGAGAGTGGAATTAACAGACACAAACTGTTACACGTAAGACGAATAGAACCAAGGTCCTGCCCTAGAGCACAGGGAACCATAGTCACCATCCTGTGATAGGTTATACTGGGAGCTATATGGAAAAGAATATATAGACTATACAGACATATATATGCATAATTGAGCCTCTCTGCTGTACAGAAGAAAGTAACACAACACTGTAACACAACCATATGTCAATAGACTTTTTAAAAAAAATCTTAAATAAAGGAACTCTGTATTATCCATGAACACTTGCTACTTTTGTGGTAGAAGAATGCAGAGAACTGGCTGTCAGTGTCCACTTTGACATCAAAGTGAGCTTCTTAAAAGACAGCAGTATCTCATTCCTTCCCTCCTGACGGCACGTTAGTGACTCACAGGAGGGCAGAGCTTGCATGTATTTGGTCCTTACTGTGTTCTGTGTACTGGTTTTCTCCTTTCTTCCTGAGAAGCACCATGAAACTTCAGTGTTAAAAAATGCCCAAAAGTCCTTTAGAGGAAGAAAAGAATGAACGTGTGTCCAAACTCAGGCCTACCTTTACTAACTAAACGATTTGGGGGAAGTTACTGAAGCTTTCTGAGGTTCAGTTCTCTCAATTATACAAAAACAAGTGTGTGTGTGCATGTGTGTGTGCACGCATATACCACCCACTAAAAGATCATTCTGAATGTCATAGTCTGCTTACCAAAGCCGCTATGCCGCATACCTGAAGCTAATATGATGTCGCAAATTAACTATCCTTCAATTACAAATAAACACACAATTGAATTCTTGAGTCCTGAGGATTCAATGGGTCTCAGTGGATTACACCAGCTGGATGGTGTGATCCATTCACTAACGGGAAAAAGTGCTACCTTTTCTGAATGTCATGCCATGCTTTCCCAACAGTTACTACTACGCTCTAGTCCATTTATCTACTGAGCATGCAAAGGGACATTTGGGCCTGTCAAAATGGCTCTAAAGCACAAACTAGTGACCATTTTTCTTAAAAGAACATAACTACCACAGGTCTTAAACATAGCAGATGTAAATATGAGCTACCTTTTATCTCTCCCATCATGAGTCAAAAAAGCCTGAAAGAGTCTGCTCTAGTTAGAATGCTGTTTTCCCTCCAGACAAAAGCAAAGAGAATTTAAAACACAAATAATTGTGTTTCTTTATCTTTGTAGAATATAAACCTCACATCAGGTTGGGTCTCTACTGATTCTATTAAAGCATACTTTTTTTTTCTGAATACTCCTCCAAAGTGTCAGGAACTGGACACTGAATTTTCAAAGAGTGACTATTTTTACTCTTGTTTCTTTCTGCCACTCCAAATAGCGCTATTCACTTTGTCAAGCAATTTTCTTAATAAATGCCCCTAAATGTCCATGCAACAGAGAAGGGACAGTGGCTACGGGAGGTTATGTCTGCCTGCCGCAGAATAACCACAGAATCATCAGTGTCAAAAAGACCAGAATGAAGATGACATAAGATCACAGCCCTAACACACAAGTGGGTTTCTAGGCAAACGTTCATACATTCATTCAAAACAGATTTATTGTGGATTTATCCTGTGCTTGGCACTGGGGAAATAATGGTGAACAAGAACAGAGACTATGTCCCCGTTCCCATGAAGATTACTGTTCAGGAGGGATGATCAAGCCATCACATTAATGGATATAAATTAAGACAAATGCAGCGAAAGGAAAGGAATATAGTTCTATCAAGCATATTACTAAGGAGTATGGTTAAAGTCTATATTAAAGAATAAAAGCAAGGACATATGGTCCAGCAATCCCATTCCTGGGCATACACTTAGGCAAAGCTATAATTCAGAAAGATACATGCAACTCTGTTCATAGCAGCACTATTCACAAGGGCCAAGATATGGAAACAGCCTAAATGTTTATCAACAGATGAACGTATAAAGATGTGGTATATATATGTACACACACACACACACACACACACGCACACACACACACACTTACATACATACAGTGGAACATTACTCAGCCATAAAAAAAGAATTAAATAATGCCATTTGCAGAAACATGGATGCAACTGAAGATTATCATACTGAGTAAAGTAAGTCAGACAGAGAGAGACAAATACCATATGATATCACTTATATGCAGAATCTAAAATATGACACAAATCAACATACCTACAAAAACAGACTCACAGACACAGAGAACAGACTTGTGCTTGTGGCAGGGAGTGAAGGAATGGGAGTATGGGGTTAGCAGTTGCAAACTGTTATATTAGAATGGATAAGCACCAAGGTCCTACTGTATAACACAGGAAAATATATTCACTATCCTGAACAGTGAAACTATATTCACTATATATGTATATATATATATATGTATGTATGTATGTTCATATATGTGTGTGTAACTGAATTACTTTGCTGTACAGCAGAAATTAACATAACATGATAAATCAATTGAAAAAAAGTGTACTTGAAACCAATACAACATACAACTAGATTTCAATAAAAATTTTGAAGACATAGTGGATGATCAACGAAGAGCTTCAATTTACCAACGTTTCAGGTCCAAAATACCAAAATCAGATTTAAAAAGCATACAATCAGTTAATTATAATTTATTTTTGAAGAATATTTTATGTATTAGCAATGTGTGTAAAAGTGTATTTTGTAGAGGATATTTACATTGAGCAGACTAAAAAATTATGTGAATATGTGTTTACCTATTTCACTCACTGAGATAAACTGAACATAAATATTTTGCTTTGTAGAACACAATGTGTTTACTCTCCAATATACATTCCATGTCATTCCCACTGTGCAGACTAAATAATTTAGCAGACTAAATTATTATCAAAAAACTTGAGATTTGTTACTTGGGCACATGTTTTTCTAATTCTATGGTCATGCTGACTCTTTTTATCCATCTCAGTGATGTCGAGAGGTAAGGTCCTTCCACAGGGTCAGATGGGCTCAAGCATAGCTAAAAACTTTCCCACTTAGTAAACACTTATGTGAACTCTGTGATTAAAAATTCCCACTTCTGGAATCCCAGGAAAACCATATTTACTCTGTGGGTGTAGCAAGCTCTAGCCCCAAATTTAGCCCTCTTAAATATGTGGAGGCTTAATAATTTATTTTTTATTTTTATTTTATATTATAGCTGATTAACAACGTTATGTTAGTTTCAGGTGTACAGCAAAGTGATTCAGTTAAATTATATATATATTCTTTTTCAAATTCTTTTCCCATTTAGGTTATTATGGAATACTGAACAGCTTCCTGTGCTATACCCTTGTTGATTATCTGTTTTATATAGAGTAGTTTGTACATGTCAACCCCAAACTCCCAATCTGTCCCCTACCACTTTCCCCACCTTCTACCCAGAAGTTCATTCTTTAAGTGTGTGCGTCTCTTTCTGTTTGGTTAATAAGTTTGTGTCCTGTTTTATTCAGATTCCGCAAGTAGGAAATGTGCCGTGCTATTTGTCTTTCCCTGGCTCACATCACTTGGTGTAACAGTCTCCAGGCCCATCGGCGCTGCGGGCTTGTTTCATTCCTCTTTGCTGCGGAGTGGTACGCCGTTGTGCGTATATACCACATCTTCTCTGTCCATTCATTTGTCAGTGGACGGTTAGGTTGTTTCCATGTCCTGGCTCTTGTAACTCATGCTGCAGTGAACTTGGGCATGTATCTTTTTCAGATTTGAGTTTCTGTCTTTTCTGATGCCTAGGATCGGGACTGCCGGGTCATATGGTAACTCTACGTTTAATTTCTTAAGGAACCTCCATAGTGTTCTCCATCGTGGCTCCAATAACTTACATTCCCACCAGCAGTGTAGGAGGGTTCTCTCATCTCCACAACCTCTCCGGCATTGGCCGATTGTAGACTTTTTGATGATGACTATTCTGACCAGTGTGAGGTGACATTTTAAACTACAATGAGGCTTAGTAATTTAGATGCACCCTGAAACAGCTATGAAAACAGAAATTCGTGGAATGTTTGTAAAGCACTGAGTCATGCCTGGCAAATAGGAAATGCTCTATAAATGTTCACAGAATGAATAAACCTCTTTAGAAGCAAGAACTACCTTTTTAACAGACTGTTACTCTATTCTTCAAAATTCTATGATTATTTGTCCTGAGAATAATTTGACAAAGGAAAATGAGGACAGCTTCTCTCATGCCTTTTGTTGAACAAGTTAGCAAGGTTTTTCACAGCCTCTTGCAATTTCAAGTCCAGTGTCAAGGTTCAACCTCATAAAGTGGTAGGAAATCTAGAAAATTTGGACTCTTTCAGCCCTTAGATTCCAAAATGTTTTTGTCTGAAGGCTTAGCTCAGTGAACTGAACCATCTCAGTAAATGTCTACAAAAATACATGCTTAACTATTTCACTCATTGAAATAAACAACATAAATATTTTGCCTTGTAGAACACAATGTGTTTATCTCTCCAATATACATTCCATATCATTCCCATTTTGCAGCTGCAATGTGATTTTGTATAGAAATGGCCCACCCAAGCTCCAGAATGCATCCCAGCTGGTCCAAGACAATTAAGAAAATCTCATACCTTCATCAGAACAGTGTGAGTTGAGAGAGAAGAAAAAAAGAGGATGAAGACTTTTGTTCAAAGGGCTGTAGGAAGCTGTGTTCTCCCCACCCCGGTATAAAGGCAGATGTGCTGGCTC
Organism: Procapra przewalskii; assembly: GCA_006410515.1. Classification (NCBI taxonomy): domain Eukaryota; kingdom Metazoa; phylum Chordata; class Mammalia; order Artiodactyla; family Bovidae; genus Procapra; species Procapra przewalskii. The sequence goes on along the minus strand of SJYF01000263.1, from coordinate 5,634,795 downwards.
TGAAATCTCACTGGCAGCAATCTTGTGACCATGAGGAAGTCAGCGTGAGGCTTCATCCGGCACACGGGGAGGGCACAGCAAAGAGAAGTGCTCAGAAACGGATCAGAACCCTAGTTTATGCCCAAAGCCTGCTCCTCTGGATGAGGGTAAAAGAGGAGACGAAAAAGGTGGCTTAAAATTCAACATTCAAAACCTAAGATCATAGCATCTAGTTCTATCACTTCATGGCAAATAGATGGGGGAAAAGTGGGGGAAATGAGAGATTTTATTTTCTTGGGCTCCACAATCACTGCGGAAGATGACTGCAGCCACAAAATTAAAAGACACCTGCTTTTTGGAAGAAAACTTATGACAAACATGACAAACATAGGCATCATTTTATAAAGCAGAGACATCGCTTTTCTAAAAAGGTCTGTATAGTCAAAGTTGTGGTTTTTCCAGTAGTTATGTGTGGATGTGAGAGTTGGACCATATAGAAGACTGAGAGCCTAAGAACTGATGCTTTCAAAGTGCGTTGGAGAAGACTCTTGAGAGTCGCTTGGACTGCAGAGAGATCAAACCAGTCAGTCCTAAAAGAAATCAACCCTGACTCTTCATTGGAAGGACTCATGCTGAAACTGAAGCTCCAGTACTTTGGCCACCTGGTTTGAAGCGCTGACTCTTTGGGAAAGACTCTGATGCTGGGAAAGACTGGGGGCAAGAGGAGAAGTGGGCAGCAGAGGGTGAGATGGTTAGATAGCATCACTGACTCCATGGACAGGAGTTTGAGCAAACGCTGGGAACAGTGAAGGACAGGGAAGCCTGGCGTGCTGCAGTTCATGGGGTCGCAAAGAGTCGGACACGACTGAACAACAACAGAGGCTGCTCTGCTTCTGGAATCTAATTTGTTAATTAGTTTGAACTGAAATCATTTTAGCATTCCAATTTTGACAATAGAAATGTAAGTGTCGAATTGGCAGAACCGAGGTAATAAAGGGCAGAGATGCAGGCTCTTCTATCCATGACTTGGAAATTAATAATGCATTTTATTTAGATTCTTCTAATAGTGAATATCATAAAAAATGAAAGAAATAAGAGATGCAGAGAAGTACCTTCCATGTCTCTGGTGATTTCCATAATCACGTCTTTCAGTGATTCTAACTTACCAAAGTGATGAGAGGTAAAATGGTCGCTTTGCATCAAATCCTTCCTTTTACAAATATAAAATCTTCCAAACATTTCTGTTTTCCTGCTGAAAGGATATACAAATTCCTTATTATCGGGATTGGTCCTTTTGGTTTACATGTGCCAGTTCATCATTCCAGAAACGTCACTCCAGTGCCGTGCTCATGATATTCCCACATCGGAGGGCTTCTGAACTGAACAGAGCTCTGCTTCCAGTGTCTGCCTCAAAGCAATTGTTTCACTGATCAGGATATACTGGAATTCAAGAAAGTAACTTGCATATAATCACCGGGGTAGTGGCAAAATGATGATGGAAGTCCAGTTTCTTTATCCAGTTTCTTTATTTCTTCTTACTCCTAAATACACCATGAAAACAGATTTAAACAATATTGTATCTGTCAGGTATTGCTCTGTAACAAACCACCTCAAAAGTAAATATCTTAGAATTATTTATTCTCATCAGTATGTGGGTTGTCTGCGATGCCTTTCCTGCAGATCAGTGGGGCTGCTCCACTGGTCTCTCAGCTTACTTGGATCATAGGTTCACCAGAAAATGTTCTTCTCATGGAGTTGAAAACAATATGACCCAACTGCAGAGTCATATCTAAAGCTTCTCCTTGAGTTGAATGTGGTGAGCGTCCTATTGACTAAGACAAGTCACGCAGTCAAGTTCAAGGTCAAGGGGAAGTTATTTAAAAGATGCTGACAGAAAGCAAAATATTAGGGTCAGTCTTTCAATCTACTACGAATGTAAGCAGACTGAGGATCATTGAATACAAAGTGTACTTTCTAAAGTAAAGTCAAAAATGAGGTTTGCTATGAAGACAAAAGCCCCAGGGCATTGCAGTTATGCAGTGCCCTGGGTAATGAGTACAAAGCAGACAACTCATCTGAATCAAGTTCATTTATTTAGCTTGAGATGAGGATTAGTGCTATAAATTTCTCATTAAGTATTAAATCACAGCCTCTCATCCAGGCAAATTAGCCTACATACTACTGATACCAACGAAAGTCCAGGCAGGCTCTGATGTGAAAGACACAGATTTGAGCACAAACTTGCTTTGTATAAATAGAAGACTTTACTAAGCACATACAAGCAAATATCTCTTTATCCAATTTTCAAAGTCAATTTTCAAATTTTATCGGAACCACTGAATTGGGCCCAGAAGATGAAATTGACTGTTTGGCTCATGTTTTTAAGACACCACCTATTTCTGCCTCTCTCCCCCTTTACTGGTGCTCAGGAGGCAAGGGGTTTTTGAGAGGATGACTCAAAGAACAAACAGCCAGCATGCAAACAACCTTGGCGGGGAAGCGGAGTAGGCTTAAAGAAGAGTGATAGGTAAAAAAGTTAAGGTCATAGAAAATTTAGAAGCCACATCAGAGCAGTCGCAGCAGGGCACTCTGCTGATGCAGATCACCGCCACAGAGGCAGGTTCTATAGGTGGCACCTGCTGTTGCACGATCAATGGAAAACCAGACTAGGAGTCTTTGTAGAAAGAAAAGTGATTGTTTACCAGTCTTCCCACCATGGTTGAGCAGACACAATATAGTCATCCCTTCGGTATCTGCGGGGTATTTGTTCTAGGTGGACACCCGGTGGAACCCAAAATCCACAATTGTTCAAGTCCTTTATATAAAATTGTATTTGCATGTAATGCACACATCTTTCCGGATGCTTTTAATCATCTCCTCATTTTTTATAATGCCTAATACAACATACACAGTATGTAAAACACTGCAATGAACACTCTGCTGTATTTAAAACAGGTAACAACAAGGACCTACTGTACAGCACAGGGAACTGTACTCAACATTCTGTGGCAGCCTGGATGGGAAGGGAGTCTGGGGGAAAATGGTTCCATGTATATGTATGGCTGAGTCCCTTCGCTGTTCACCTGAAACTATCACAATATTGTTAATCAGCCATACCCCAATACAAAAGTAAATGAAAGTTTTTAAAAATGCTATGTACATCATTGTGAGTACAATGTAAATCATTGCCAGCTTGCAACAAATGCAAGTTTTGGTTTTTGGAACTTTCTGGGATTTGGGGTTTTTTTTTTCTGAGTATTTTCAATCTGTTGGCTGAACTACGGATACAGAACTCACAGATACGGACAGCCAACTGTACAAGTTATGTAGTAAAATAGAATCTGGATTTAAGTCTGGGTGCTTAAGCACTGGCCTCTATTATTTCATTAGCTGGGAGGATTTTTGCAAATCACTTTGATTAACCTACATTAGCCTCTGTCACCTCATCTGTAAAATGGAGAAATTAGTAACACCTACCCTTTAGTGTTGCTGAGGCAACCAAATAAAGACAATGGATACCCAGCTACTGGCATGATTCTTAGCGAGTAAAAAGGTTCATAAACAGTAGCTAAAGTCATTTCATGAGCTATTATATTGACGTTTTTACCATACTAGGAACAGATAATAGGTATTTGTTTAAAATTGATGAATTACCTTTTTCTCTTCTATTCTGCATATTCCAGGGGGTGCTGCGTCAATATGGAGCAACCCCTTCAATAGCAAATCACGACTTTATTAGAATGCACCAAAAACAGTTTCAAGACACAAAAATGAATGCACTCCTTGTTTGTCAGTGTTTTAGTGACAGGCAAATGAAAATAAAATTTATGAAGCATCTGGTTCAGTTACTTTGAGGAATATGCATTTTTAAAAAAACTTCTCTGAGCATGGTGAGAAAAAAAAAAAAAATATATATATATATTTATATAAACCATGATCTCCAATGTTTAAGAAACAGGAAAATATTTGTAACTACTTCAACAAATCCTAATGGAACCCCATGGACAGCCATTTCAAAAGAGATGTAAGAACAGCATTATAAAAGAAAACAGCTTACTTCTGGACCTGGCTATTCGTAAGAGAGGAAATTTCCCCTCCTACACCTAGTCAGGAATACGGTAACTTCTCTTCCTGTGTGATTTTCCAATATACAGTGAAGTGAGAATCATCTGGAATCAGCAAAGCAAAAGGCTCTTTTAGGAAAATGACAGGATGAGAGCTTTGAGGGTGGGCCTGCAACCCTAGGGCACTAGGTGGGGCCTAGTGACGTCACCTAGTTCAAGGTCTTCGTTGACAGTTGGGGGAACTGAGGTGGCTCAAAGTGGGAGAGGCTGCCATAGATTCCTGGTTTGTTAACGACTGGGCGGGATAAGAACCACAGCTTCCAACTTTTGCTTGTTTCTGTGAAATCAGTGATTTGCAACCTGAGGTTCCCAGGGAATGAGTGAGGAAAGGGCACACTCGTAGGTCTGTTGCGGTAGTCCTAGAGATCTACTGAGAATTTTCTCATAATAAGGTGATGGAAGACAAGTTTAAAAATTGACTTTCTTTGCTTTGCCTGGAATTATGTAAACTCAGTATGGTAACACTGATGTTCTCATGCTGCCCCAAGACTCCAGAAATATTCTGAAAAAGATTTCAAAATTGTTGCACTATAACACACCACCTTGTCATGGAATTTTCTGGAACAAAATTGATAAGCCTGACTCTGACCCAAGCCCAGAAGACACCTCTATTCAAAAAGAGCCCACTTGCTCAGACCAAACTGTAGAGAGATAGCTAAAACAGGTACCCATTACAATGAATGCTGTTTACTGCCTACGTACTTAACTTCATTTTAATTAAAGTAATGATTTATGCATTTTTATAATAAATGAAAATAAACTAAACTTGGATCATTGGTTTACATCTGGAGTCATGTTTACGTGAGAAACCAATCATAACCCAGATGGAACTAATTAATTATTATTGAGGGAATGCTATTTAGTAAAAAACCTACAAAATACAAATCTTTGGCAGCACACATCTTAAAAAAAAAAAAGAATCCTGAAATTATTGTACTCTATCAAGCTACAAATTCACCTTTGACTCAGTCAGTAAGAATCTGCCTACAATGCAGGAGACCCAGGTTCAATCCCCAGGTTGGAAAGATTCCCTGAAAAAGTAATTCCCTGAAGAAGGTGGTTGAAGAAGGAAATGGTAACCCACTCCAGTATTCTTGCCTGGAGAATTCCATGGACAGAGGAGCCTGGCAGGCTACAGTCCCTGGGGTCGCTAAGAGTCACACGTGACTTGGGGTCTAACACTTTTATTTTTTTCATCAAGCTACAAATTCACATTTTAGGGCCATGAGCTACAATTTTAAGACTACCAAAGTGAACAAATCTCTAGGAAAGAATCCCTAAATTCATTTTTCAAGCATCTGGACATTCATCTTTTATTCCAGTGCTATAAAATGTCTGAGTCTCTTTAGGAAGCTGTTCGCTCTTTTCCAATCTTGCCTTCCATAAGGATTCCATAAAGAATTTCCATTATGGAATTTCCATTCCATAAAGGATTTTCCATAGGGATTCCACAAAGAATCCCTATGGAAAAGACATCATGCCATTAAAAAGGAGATAGTGATTTGTTGAGTAAAAATGCACAGGAATCCTGCTAGCTAAATAAACCCAGACAACAGCAAAGAAAATAAATCAATTTGTCTATATGCTCTAGAAACACTGTGTCTCATGGGAAACAGAAGTATCTATTAACGTATTGACTATTAGGAGTTAGCATCCAACACTTACAGTATAGTCAATTCTCTCTCACTACCATCTATGGAAGAAAGCAAATTTTGCATATTTATTTGGCTGCAACTGGACACATGTTTTGAAGATTTTTGCATTTTTACCATTTCAAACGTTTTACCTTTTCAACATGTTCTATCTCTTCTATCTCTTTTATTTCAATTTCTGACAGTTCAAGTCAGACTTCTTTCTAAATCTCAAGACTTAGATGTAAAATCCGGAATTCCAAGAATATCCTACAACAAGCAACCAAGAAAAGCTCCAAAGTGTTTCTTTTAAAATGAACCATTCCTTAGTATGTAAATGATGCAAAGGAGGAGAAGTCATATTTAATAGAAGCCTACCATATTGCACTCTCAGTGCTCACACATTGGATAGAGCGTCTCAAACTCTGTCATCTATGGTATTACCCCATGGACCATAGCCCGCCAGGCTCCTCTGTCTGTGGGATTCTCCGGGCAAAAATACTGTGCTGGGTTGCCATTCCCTTCCCCAGGGGATCTTCCCAACCTGGGGATCAAACTTGGGTCTCCTGCATTGCAGGCAGATTCTTTACTGACTGAGCTACAAGGGTTAACATGAGCTACTATTGTTAAAAAACATATCACATATAGTAAAAGACTTGCTGTGTGTGAGCAGCAGTTAAAGTTGTAGAATGTAAGCAGAGCTTCAAAAATAGTCCTTCACTCCAGGCAAAATGGTTCCAGATTTTCCACTCATAAATAATTATAATATATTATTATCAGCAATCAAAAGATCGGCATGAAGCCCTATGCCCCCACCGTGTATGGCAAAACTCACATGTCTCCTGTGGCATTCATGTAAGGGGAAGTGGGGAGAAATGCCCAGGACCCCAAGCAGTTTTCTCTCTTCCCCACATGCAGTTTCCCTGTGATGTGTTAACCACCAGGTCTAACACTTTACTGAATCTTCTCTTTTACTTCAGATGGTGGGGTGGGCTTGAGGGAGAAGATGCTTTTGAAAAAACACATCAGAAGAGACACATCCAAATTCATGTACTTCCTCAAAGGGCATGCCCTTTGCCTTACAATGCAAACTCCTGAGAAGTTTTACTTTGAGATATACTGGCAATGCTGGTTTATTGGCTACATTTTTAAAAAACAGTTCTATTCCTTTATATGGTACCTTATATTTGAAAAAAGAGAAGCCAACTTGATCTCCAAGCTTGAGGAGCCATTTAGGTCAGCAGGCTACACCATGAAACACCTTGGTCTTTTTCCAAAAACCATAATGACTCAAAAGTCGTACAACCATGGAAAGAAATGCTTACACACTGTGCCAACAGCTTAGGAGAAAATTCTAAAAGAGAAGTTGCAAAGGTATTTTCATGTAACGACATCAGTTGCAAACATGGTCATGAAATCTATGGTCCCTCAAGGTCAATATATTGAAGGTGCAGATATTCATTAGGAAGTATAATTTCTGGCTTGGATAAGATGTGCTTGTTTATTATTTTTTATTTAGCCACCACTCATGCAGCTTCGTCTTCTTTCTCATACTTTGTTTCAGAAAGAATTTAAATGAATTTATAAGGAGACTTTAAAATACAAGACACAGCAAAAATTACAAGCGAAGTAGAAGAATTAAAAGGAAAAATGCATCACAGACATACATGGAGAACAGGAATGAAGTTAGAACCCACATCACAGCATGAACTTGTGACCCCCAATGTGACCGCCAGCCCACGGGAAGAGGTCAGCCAGGTCAGCTCCACAATTCACAATGTCCACCGGAAGGGAAGCAGGCCAATCACTCAGGAAGAATTGTGTAACTTACAGCATTTCCTTTTCCCCATCAGCCCACAGGCAGGGCTGGTCAAGTGTTTCCTCAGAAAACAGTTTTGAATCAATTCATTGTCACAGGTGACTAAGTGAGCAAGTCCCCAAATCTTGCTTCACACTAAATCACCCAATGCAACATGGCGTCAGTGCTCACAGGTTTTAAAATGTTGAGGCATGTATGACAAGACGTTTGCCTTTATCAAAATAAGATTTGAAAATAATAGTATCTAACTGAGAATAATGTTAATTCCTCTAAGAAAATATTTTCAGATGCCTCCAAAATTCTCTGATTAGGTACTAATGTATTGGGAATAAGATGGAGTGCTGCAGTCCAGGGCATCACAAAAAGCTGAACATGACTTAGCAACTGAACAACAACAAATGCTCAAACTTTAAGACGTGTCGTTCCCACATACATTTTATCATAGAATAGTTATGTCTCCAGTAATTCTTAGAGAAATGCAAATCAAAACTATAGTGAGGTATCCCCTCACACCAGTTAGAATGGCCACCATCAAAAATCCACAAACAATAAATGACGGAGAGGGTGTCGAGAAGAGGCAACCCTTCTACACTGATGCTGGGAATTAAATTGGTGCAGCCACCATGGAGAGCAGTAAGGAGGTTCCTCAAAAAACCAAGACTCGAGTTGTCACATGATCCAGCAACCCCAGTCCTGGGCACACATCCAGATAAAACTCCAATTCAAAACTATACATGTCGCCCAGTGTTCATAGCAGCACTGTGCACAACAGCCAAAAACATGGAAATGACCTAAACGTCCATTGGCAGAAGAATGGATAAAGAAGATGTGGTACATATACACACTGGAATGCCACTCAGCCATAAAAAGAGTGAAATAATGCCATTTGAAGCAACATGGATGGACCTAGAGATTATCACATTAAGTGAGGTAAATCTGAGAATCTGTATGCAGGTCAGGAAGCAACAGTTAGAACAGGACATGGAACAACAGACTGGCTCCACATGGGGAAAGGAGTATATCAAGGCTGTATATTGTCACCCTGCTTGTTTAACTTATATGCAGAGTACATCATGTACAGCCCAGTACAAAATGCTGGGCTGGATGAAGCACAAGCTGGAATCAAGATTGGCAGGAGAAATATCAATAACCTCAGATATGCAGATGACACCACCCTTATAGCAGAAAGCGAAGAAGAACTAAAGAGCCTCTTGATGAAAGTGAAAGAGGAGAGTGAAAAAGTTGGCTTAAAATTCAACATTCAGAAAATGAAGATCACAGCATCTGGTCCCATCACTTCATGGCAGATAGATGGGGAAACAGTGGCTGACTTTATTTAGGGGGGCTCCAAAATCACTGGAGATTGTGACTGCAGTCATGAAATTAAAAGACACTTGCTCCTGGGAAGAAAAGCTATGATCAACCTAGACAGCATATTACAAAGCAGAGACATTACTTTGCTGACAACAGTCCAAATAGTCAAAGCTATGGTTTTTCCAAAAGTCATGTATGGATGTGATTTCTGGACTATAAAGAAAGCTGAATGCCAAAGAATTGATGCTTTCAAACTGTGGTATTGGAGAAGACTCTTGAGAATCCCTTGGGCTGCAAGGAGATCAAACCAATCAATCCTGAACAAAATCAGTCCTGAATATCTATTGGAAGCATCTATCTGATGCTGAAGCTGAAACTCCAATACTTTGGCCACCTCATGCGAAAAAATGACTCCTTAGAAAAGACCCTGATGCTGGGAAAGACTGAAGGCAGGAGGAGAAGGGGACGACAGAGGATGAAATGGTTGGATGGCATCACTGACTCGATGGACATGAGTTTGAGTAAGCTCTGGGAGTTGGTGATGGCCAGGGAAGCCTGGCATGCTGCAGTTGCCAAGAGTCAGACGTGACTGAGCAACTGAACTGAACTGAAATCATAGAGAAAGAAAACACCATATGATATCACTAATATGTGGAATCTAACATATGACACAAATGAATTCATCTTGAAATAGAAACAGTGTCTGAAATAGATATGAGAAAGACTTGTGGTTGACAAGGAGGACGGTTGGAGAGGCTTTTATACATAGAACGGATAAACAACAGGGTCCTGCTGTATAGCAAGGGAACACTATTCAATGTCCTGAGATAGATCACAGTGGAAAAGAATATGGAAAAGAATTTGTTTTCCATAATAGGCTTTCCATTGATTCTCATAGCCATGCCAGGGAGATGACTATAGGACAGTGTGCAATAGCAGATTCGGATTTTCATCTCAATATCGCTTAAAATGGAAGAAAGTGGAAAATACTATGAATCATCATCAGTTGGGAAATAAGTAGAGAAAACAAGTTATGGTGCATACTGATGGCAGAGCACAAGCAACCTTTCAAAATATGAGTGGGAAATGTCCATATGTAAAAAAGGGAAATAGTATATCAGAGCACAGAAATATTTTAATTCAATTTTCTCATTGTCACAAAAACCTCTTAGTGTCTATATTCTTGTGTATACAGAAGAAGGAAGAACAGAAGAGCGGGAGGAAGGGAGGGAGGGAGGGAGGAAAGAAGGTAGGAAGAAACTAACACAATAGTGTAAAGCAACTATACCCACAATTAAAAAGTATAATAAAAAAGAAAGAAAGACAGAAGCAAAGAGAAAAGGAGGGAAGGAAGGAGGGGGAAGAAATCCCAAGGTTTTTTAATCACTGCCTCACAGTAGGATGTTTCTTCCTCCCTGCCCTGTTTTCTAAAAGGCCTATAATAACACTATACCACCCTCGTAACAAAAGAATATGATTTTCAAATGCACGGTATGGGTGCACCTGCTTTTCTGAGGTGACCATGCCCCCTCTCTGTCTGGCCACGGCATTCTGGTCCGCACGGAGCCAGGCCCTGTGGGGAGATGTAAACAGGTTTCATGAATGGGCTCTTCCACTGGGGCGGAGAACACGAGAGAGATTTAATGGGACTTCTCAAGGACTATCCTGGAAGAGCTGGGAAGAGCGCAAGTTTGTTCAGCCTTACTATGCAGTCATAGCCAATATGGAGCAAGTCCAATCAGACTGATTAAGCCAAGGACCGCCCAAACCTTTAAACTGCTCCAGCTAAGACATACCAGTGTGTTTCATGTGAATCATTTGTGCCATATTGACATAGCCTGCTACAAGTCTTCAAACCACAGTTTTGATGGAAAAAGGTAACTAATTATTAACTCTAGGATCACATGAGTAGACATAATGTAATCCTCATGGTCTGTATATTAATCTTCATGTAGGGCAAAAGTTCTACAGTATAAATAGAGAAAGATCTCAGACAACTGAACACACGCATTTATCACAGTTAAAGTCATCCCAAAGTCATAGAATCTCGATTGGAAAGTACTTTATTTCCTATTAAACGTCATCAAATCAGGTAAAGTCAGCATCTTTCCAATAATATTCCCACATACAGTCAGTTTTCCATGACAGAAAAAAAGTACCTTTTTGTCAATGTGAAGACTGTCGAGTGTGCTGTCGACAGAGAAAAGGAGATGCTGGTTGATTGCACTGTTGAGGGCCTTTATATAAAACACCTCATTGCGTCTTTACAACAAACCTCTAAGGTCTTCATATTATCTGTGCCTATAGTAGGAAAAGTAAAATTGGCAACAGTAAAACACAGAGCCTGAGGATTTAAAAAAATGTCCAGCTATTTGACCGTGTTTCTGCTTCATTCAACTGGCATAGTCTCTGCTTCCAACCTGTGGGAAGTAAAGACCTACCTGCCTCTATTCCATCGCAGCCATTTGAACAAAGGACAGTTCCTTTGCCCCTTGTGATGATTTTCCACCTGCTGGGTACTTCATTCTTTCTCAGAATATTTGGTTGTAACCAAGTCAAGTAACCAAGACTGGATTTAAAGTTTCTCAAGCAATAAGGAAAAAAGCTTTTATCTGATATAACTTGAAGTCCAGAGGTAAGGCAGGTTCTTACTTGTCAACACGATGGACACATCTCATCTAAGACCAAAGTTCTTTACTTCTCTCACACCTGTCATCTCTAAAAACTTTCCTTTGCCCTCAGTCTTGTGCCTTTCATCCCCCCAGGATGGTTAGAGCTGATCCAGGCACCGCATCCAGACTTGACAATCTATATACCCCACATTTCTCCCTGAGCAATGAGAGAACTCTCCCAGAAGCCTCCAGAATCCTTCTGCTCATTGAATTGGATCACACACCCATCTTTCAATCAATAACTGGCAAGAGCCACGTGACCTCCTTGACTGGTTGGAACTAATCAAGATGTAATCTCCAGAGCTGGGGTCTTCCCAACCCAGGGATGGAACCCAGGTCTCCTGCATTGCAGGCAG
>SJYF01000263.1:5604793-5622558 GCA_006410515.1 Procapra przewalskii | reverse complement strand
CTCGTTCTAGAGTCTAACTTGGCATCTGACTAGTGATCTTGGATCAGATGCAAACCTCACTGGCTTCCCACTTCTCAGTGTGGGCTGCAACCTCCAGGAACTGACCAGCCCCTTGCTCTTGTGGTGTTAACCTCCCCCTGAGTTACTGCCACGTGTTTGGCCCAAGCAGACACAGACCTGGGATTCTTGGCTGCCTCTCATATTCTGGGTATAAATGGAAGCAAGTGATGAGATCCGGCATTCCAAGAAGACACCCAAGGGGCCACGTGATGCAACCCTGCAGAGCAGCAGAGTTAACTGCCTATGATGTGAATCTGGACCTAGGAGACACAGGACATGGGAAGGAACTGGGCCAATGAACTTCCTGTCCTCAACCCCTCTTGTGGACTTCCCTAAGCCAGAGCTCCACCAGACAGATGGCCTGGAGATGTCCTTTCGGCTCAGTGGTGCACCAGCCGAGCATTCTAGATCATCTCTTCATAGCTCACTGTAAAGCTTTAGCCAGCTTGGCAATGCCGGGCTTCACCTTGGTTCATATCTGTCTTGGCTTTTGTCTTTATCTCACTCTGTGCCCTTAGACTCCATCTCCCAAATAAATCTCAGCACTTCAAGCCTCGATTCAGGCTCTGCTTTCTAGAACTCAGGCTATGACAGACCTCACAGACGGCAATGGGCTGCATGACTCTCTAGACCACCAGTCAAGGGCTCTGTCGGAAACAGGATGTGGGGAAGTATCCCTGCAGTCTCAACTGTGAAGCCTGCATAAACTACACAATAGAAATGGGTACGCATTTTCAGGCTATCTGGGGGACAGGGAAAGAGTGATTTTGCTTGAGGACATAGCAGCAGCATAATTATCTTAACTGGACATAAACATTTACTTGCAGAAATGTAGAACTACTCTATAATATGTAAAATCAATAAAGCCTGTAACATGACGTCACCGCCAAGACGACATCCAAATCTTCCTGAATGTATATCACTGGCTGGCTGGCTGCACGTGCGTGTGCTCAGTCCCTTCAGTCATGTCTGACTCTTTGTGACCCTACGGACTGCAGCCCGCCAGTCTCCTCTGTCCATGGGATTCTCCAGGCAAGAATACTGGAGCAGGTGGTCATGCCCTCCTCCAGGGGAGCTTCCCAACCCAAGAGTAGAACCCACATCTCCTGTATTGTAGGTGGGTTCTCTATCCACTGAGACACCTAAACAAATCAGGGGGCAGTTTACTTTAGAAGCACCTTGAACCCCCAGAGGTATTTGTTTATATAATCCATCAGAACTCAGTGACTAAATTTTGATAGCAGGTCATATGCAATTTTAGAAGCAAAGAAATCAACCAAAAAAGTATATTGGCCATGGACAGTGACTGGTAATTTTTAAAAATCATAAAAACAACCATGGAGAGAAGGTGATGAGGGCGGACAATTTGAGATGGACTAGACAAAAATACTTTTTAACTGGCTCGTATTGGAAGATGCGTTTTGTTTCTGGTGTGACTTCCACCTCGGGATGTGTTCACTGAGAGCCCACTCCCTCCCGTCCTGAGCTCCCACTGCCGTCCTGACCTGAGATATAAGCCATCAACTGCGGCCATGTTTGGATCCACATGTTCCCGTCTGCCTGGAATACCTTTTCATGTTGTCTGATGCCTCTTTTTAATTCAATTCCTTTGTCAACTCCTTCAAGGGTATTTCTGCACCACCAGACAAACCGACAACCACATCCTGTGGACCTAACACGGCCCACTCCTGGTTTCCACACGGCCCATCAGCCAAGTGGGCTTCCAGGTGGCGCTAGTGGTAAAGAACTCAGTTGTCAATGCAGGAGACACAAGAAACCCTAGGGTTTGGTCCCTGGGTCAGGAAGATCCCCTGGAGGAGAGATGGCAAACCACTCCAGTATTCTTGCCTGGAAAATTCCATGGACAAAGGAGCCTGGAATCGGATATGACTGAAGCAACTTAGCCCACATGCATGAACCAAGAATGGTTTCTACAGACCAATATTTGCAAGCTCTCTGACAACAGAGAAGACTAAGTTTGAATCCCACTGAAGCAAGATGTTATCTGCTCCCAACAACAACAAAAATAAATAAATACCAGAATTCTGTTCTCCTCATTAGAAGACCTCCATTACAAAAAAGAAAAAAGAAAGAAAATTATACTCAATAACTAGTGGTATAATTTACAGTGTCTCAGTTAAAATTGATGGGCATTTCTTTGCCCTCTTGTTCTTTAATACCTATGCAAGACCTTTGATTGTGCCTCTTGGCCTACACAGGTCAAAAATATCAAGTTGGCCAAAATGATCGTTTGGGTTTTTCCATAAGATGGAACAGAAAATCTGAACGAATGCTGCGGCTAACCCAATATTTACTACCTCACCCTCCATAGGAAAATAATCTGTCAACCTCTACCCTAGAATCACAGAAGCCAAAGCAGCCAGAATTTTCTCTCCAGCAATGGCACCCCACTCCAGTACTCTTGCCTGGAAAATCCCATGGATGGAGGAGCCTGGTAGGCCGCAGTCCATGGGGTCGCTAAGNNNGCAACTTCACTTTCACTTTTCACTTTCATGCATTGGAGAAGGAAATGGCAACCCACTCCAGTGTTCTTGCCTGGAGAATCCCAGGGACGGGGGAGCCTGGTGGGCTGCCATCTGCGGGGTCACACAGAGTCAGACAGGACTGAAGTGACTTAAATACCCTAATTATAAAGATAAAGAAAGCAACGCCCAGAGGAAGGGAAGGTCTGCCCCTCCCTTTCCTCAGAAGCCTTGAGGCTGGCCTCCCAAGCCTCTGGGCTGTGCCAGGCCCCTCCCCCAGACACAGCTCCCCACTCACTTGTTAAGTGACTAGAAAGAAGCAGGATTTCTCAGAGAACACAGAAATCAGACAGTGGGCCAGTCTCCACCAAATATACCCTGCCCGTCCAGTCTTTTGTTCCTTGATGAATTTAATGGAAACCCAATGCTTGGATCACATTCAGACCTCCCTCTGTCTCTTGCAGGAGCTCAAAGATGCTCTGTGAGAAGCAGCTGTGAAGAGGGAATGTGATCAGTTAAATGCGAGCAGAGCCAAAAGCCTGAAAAGAACTCTACAGCCTAATCATGGCTTATTAAAACCCTGACAAGGCTGCGCCTGGCTGACAGCCTCCCTGCACCCCCAGTGAAACACCCCCGCCTCTGCCCGGAGGCCCACGTGGCACCTCGCAGAACTCTGTACCAAGGGGCAGCGCTGGTACTGGGGCTCCATTCATCATGTTTACCAAAAGGTCAGACAGAACCGAACAGCCTGCCCGGAGATTTTATTCAAATTTAATGTGTTTCCAAGAAGCTTTGAAAAAAATAAAACTCAGCCTGCATTTGGAATGAAGGAGCCACTGATTTGTATGATTTGTGTTTCCAAGGTTATCAGCTCTGTGAAACTTGGTCACCAGGTCCTGGGATGAGAGGGGTTAAGAGATGACAAAAAATAGGAGCGCTTTCCCTCCGTGTTCAGTGAAGCTTTGTTTATTTATTTACTTCCTTATTTACGCTTTGTGGTTTTCACACAGTGTCTTGATCAAATCCCATCTGAGAACATACATTTTAAAATATATATATACAGGAATGAAGAGCAAAGCCTGGCCCTGGTCCACCCCAGACACGGGCTCCACTCTGTAGCCTCTCTGAGCCTCGGTTTCCCCATCGGCTGTGTTACAGGATTTTCACTCTCTGTCTGGCTCTCTCCATCAATGAAGCTTTGTTTAAAAACCTGGTGATAATAGATAGTTCCAGAATATCTGCTTTAAAACCCTGGTGACTATAGGTATTTTCAGAATATCTCTAGATATACTGAAGAAATTAGAATTCCAGCTCAAGTATTTTCAAGTCCATAGAAATGAGAGATAGATAGATGGACAGACAGACATGGTAGAGTTAGAATTGAAAGACATGATTTTCTGGGCAATTACTTGATGATGCCAACCATGTGTTATTTGAAACCTCAAAGAAAGGATATGCAGCCAGGCACACTGGGCTCAATCTGTAGCAGAATCTTCAGAAGCAATGTTCACATTACGAGGTGACCAGGTGGGCAGGGTTTTCGTATATATTTCCTGTATATTCCTAACTGCACTTATGTGACATGCATCTTATCACGGACTCTTCTCTGTAACAGGATGCTTGTGAGGACCGAGGCATGCGGGCTCTGTCTACCGGCACTATTCCTTGAAACAAATTCTCCCCTTCAACCCATTCAGGTAACTTCTACACAAACAAACTAGCTCTCAAGGGACCACAGAAATATTGCTAGTCTTGATTTGGAAAAAAAGGCAAAGATCCAGGAAGGTTTTGACAATTTAAGAACTCAAGGAACCAGACAAATATGTGGAATCTAATTTTCAACAAATGAAATAAATTAACTTATTTACAGACTCACAGATTTGGAAAACAGACTTATGATTGCCAAAGGGAAAAAACATGCAGGGAGGAATAAGTTGGAACCTTGGGGTTAACATGCACATACTGCTCTATATATACATTAATAAGACAGTTAACCAGCAAGGACCTGCTGAACAGCACAAGGGACTCTGCTCAATATTCTGTAATAACCTAAATAGGAAAAGAATCTGGAAAAGAATGAATGTGTGTGTGTGTGTATAATAGAATCACCATACTGCACACCTGAAACTAAAGCAACACTGTAAATCAACTGTAATCCAATAAAATTTTTAAAAATAAAATAAAAAGAGTAAAAAGGGTAAAAAGAAACATATGTCACTAATATGTCAGAAGGCAGGATAAACCTGCAGAACTCCCATGGGTCTGAGGAGGAGGCCGACAAGAAGGGATAAACAGGATTTATCATCTTTCTGCCTTTTCCAGGATCCGCTCTTTCCTGCACCTTGGAATCCGATGCTCTTTTGTTTGCAGAACAGATGTGGAAGCCAGAAGAGTGAGTCAGTGGGCAGAACCAACTTTGCCATCAGACGATCCGGAAGTCAATCTTCATTCCGCTGCTAAGTCGTCATCTAACTTGTCCGAACTCAGTTTCCACAAGTCCAGCAGGCACCTCAGGACAGGCCTTTATTTGTTTATGGTGAGAATTAAGTGAGATGACCTCTGTAAACGTCTCTCCACGGTGCCGGACTTTGACAGACCTTGAAGAAACACAAGGGTAGGTCAAGTTCACTGAGGCACTGTGGAGACCTTCCCTACGTGGCCCTCATCTTCACTCGGAATCGTGAAACTGAAGGGGAGCTTAGGGACCACGCGCTTGCTTCTCAAACGTGAGTGCATGCCTCAGTCACCTAAGGAACTTTCTGTTTTAAAATCTAGATTCTTGGGCCTTTCCCCCACGTCTACTCAATTAGAACCTCTGAATGGATTTCTGACCTTAGTATGTTTTAAAAAACAGCTCCCGAGTGATTCTAGTAAAACACCAAGTGTCGTTCCTTCTGATTTAACCTGTTCCGTGTGCTTCAGCGCTCAGTTGTGTCCGACTCTTTCCGCCCCTATGGACTCTAGCCCTCCAGGTTCCTCTGGGATTCTCCAAGCAAGAATACTGGAGTGGGTTGCCATTTCTTTCTCCAGGGGAATCTTCCCAACCCAGGGATCGAACTCAGGTCTCCCTTATTACAGGTAGATTCTTGACCGTCTGAGTCACCAGGGAAGCTGAATACTGGAGTGCATAGCCTATCCCTTCTCCAGGGAATCTTCCCGACCCAGGAATCGAACTGGGGTCTCCAGCATTGCAGGTGGATTCTTTACCAGCTGAGCTACCAGGGAAGCCCTCTGATTTAACCTGCTCTCTATCAAATGAAAAAAAAATCTCCTCTTCATCACCCTTGCTCCAGCCCCTTCAGGGCGAATTAGTTGCTCTTAAACAGACAGGATCTTGTACTGTCTCAGTCCAGTTGTTAGACAGTGTTTTCCCAAGGTCAGAAGTCTTATTTCTATGCTCCCAATTTACTTCTTATTATGAAAAAACCTTTCCTGTGTAATAACTTGCCTAGAATATTAAGCCTGCTGTGTCTAATTAACCAAACCTGCCATAGATCTTTTTTCTTCTCTAGTTACTTCAAATATTTCTCCCAGGACATAGTTCCTAATCAACCATAATCAATCAACAATCAACTATCTTCCTCCTCATCCTAACAACTAGATCAATTATAACAGTCCTCCCTGAAAGATCACACTGGAACACAACGAAATTCTCCATGTGGTCTAATTATAATTAGCACAAGCAATCATTTCCATGATCTACACAGTCTAATATCTTATTAGCTGTTAATAAGATTTTAGATAAGTAGTGTCTCTCTTGTGACAACTCTTTGAACCTGTGATGTGACAGGTCCATCAGAACCACAGATGTTCTTCAGAAACTGCTAGCAAACCATGCCTTCGTTATTCTCACATGTGTATTTAACTTACTGATGCAAATTAAGGGCCGGTTTACTCTGAAGTTTTATTTTGGAGGCTTTGGAATCATCATCCCAACTTGTGGAGATAATAAATAGAATTTTGATTATAATCAAAATGTGCATTATTTGTCTTTGCTTTGTCTCATCTAATTCAGTCTCTGACTTAAACAGATGCAGTGCCAAGGGTTAAAGCTTATGTAACCCCATTAGAGCCCTCCACCTGGATGGACATGGCCCCACACGACTAGCGACAAGTCTGATCCTCTCAATCGCTTTGCTGACATCAAGAAAGAAATTGATTGGAGAGTTTGACGCACCCACCAGCCTCATAAAGTATTTATAAGGGAACTGAAATCAGCTTCAGCTCTCTTCCTCTAAATTAATACAGGTATTCCTCAGCATCCTCAGTGGGTTGGTTCCAGGTTCCCAGACAATTACAAAATCCACAGATGCTCAAGTCATTGGTATAAAATGGACCAGTACATCCGAGGCTGGATTTCGCATCCACAGGTATAAAGAGCTGACTGCAGGCAGAAGTGGCTATAGATCCTTGCCTTTTCTAAGGGTACATAAACAACTTAATGATCTATTTCACAATGTTGCAAGGTTGTAAACATCAAGGCTACCAGTTTATATCAGCCAGAAGCTAGTCTTTATGAGAATGAGGGAATTATACGACCGTCCTCATTTTTCTGCAGCTTCTTTATGTGCCCTCAGAGGTTACTGACAATGATGCTGAGACTCACATCACATTTCTAAGTTCCCTTAGCATTTTAGAGGCTTGGTTCCTTTTATTCTTGGGTAACTTCAGTTCTGTGAAATTTACTAAGTCTTCTTTTACTGGCTTGTATTTCTTAGGCCAGGGCTCCCCGGGTGGCTCAGTGGTAAAAAAATAAAATAAAATAAAATAAAAATCCTCCCGCAATGCAGAAGATGTGGGTTCAGTCCCTAGGTCAGAAAAACCCCATGAAGAAGGAAATGGTAACCCACTCCAGTATTCCTGTCTGGAAAATTCCATGAACAGAGGAGCCTGGCAGGCTCCAGTCCATGGGGTTGGAAAAGAGTTGGACCCAACTTCAAGACTAAACAACAACATTTCTGAGGCCACAATACTTCCATATGTTGTTTTTAGCATTTTTTCTTTGTTCTTGGGCATTGTTTTTCCATCCTAGATAATTGAAACAAAAATAGAAAACGTGAATTCTTCTTTTTCTCCATCAAGTTAATACACAGGTCTGTCTTTCAGGCTTCAGGCTTGATACTTCCTCTCTTGCTCCAAAGCCCAAACAGCTTTCCAAGCCACTGCTACTCTGGGAACGTCCTTCCCAACTTGATCTTCACAGTCCTGTGCCCTGCTTTCAAATTCAACCTTGATCACTGGACATTTGAGGCCAGATAGTTCTTTGTTGGAAGGTAGAGGGGCTGTCCTGTACATGTAGGGTAGTTACCACCATCTGACACCTCTGCCCACGAGGCGCCTGTGGCACAGACCCCCCTGTCTCAGCGATGACAACCTGAGACACCTTCCGACGTTGCCACCAGTTGAGATGCTGGTTGGAGGAATTTTCGGAATCATATTGCAAAACATTTAGATGATACGGAAGTCCTGTCACGTGCCACAACATGGATGAAATTTGAGGACGTTGTGCTCAATATCACTAATTATTAGAGAAATTCCAGTCAAAACTACAGTGAGGTATTACCTCACACCGGTCAGAGTGATCAGCATCAAAAAGCCTACAAATAACAAAAGCTGAAGAGGGTGTGGAGAGAAGGGAACCCTCCACGCTGCTGGAAGGGGTGTAAACTGGTGTGGTCACTATGAAGGACGATATGGGAGCTCTTTAAAAAACTAAAAGCAGAGCTGTCACGTGACCCAGCAACCCCACTTTGGGGCATATATCCAGAGAAAACCATGATTCAAAAGGCTACATGCACCCCAGGGTTCACACAGCACTGTCCACAGCAGCCGAGACATGCAGACAAGCTCACTGTCCGTCAGCAGGTGAACGGATAAAGATGTGGAGCCTGTGTGCAGCAGCAGAGTGCTCAGCCACTCGAAGAAAGAAATAGCCCCATCTGGAGCCACATGGATGGACCCGGAGATGATCATACTAAGTGAAGTGAGCCAGACAGAGACACAGACCACGTGATATCACTTATACGTGGAATCTAAAAAGAAAAAATGGCACAGATGAACTTACTTACAAAATAGAAACAGACTCGCAGACTTAGATAATGAACTTACGGTTACCAAAAGGGAATGGGGCGGGGAGGGATAAATTGAAAGATTGGGATCAAAATATACACACTAGTGTATAAAAGTTAACTAATAACTACCTCCTGTATAGCACAGAGAACTCTACTCAATATTCTGTAATGACCTACACAGAAAAAGAATCTAAAACTGAGTGGCTACATGTGTATATATAACCAAATCACTTTGCTGTACACATGGAACTGAAACAACCCTGTAAATCAACTATGCGCCAATAAAAAATTACGAAAGAAATTTGAGGACATCATGCTGCGTCAACTCAGATCACAGTGTATGAGCTATTTAAGTAGTCAGATTCATAGAAACAAAAGTAGTAGGTTTGATCCCTGGGTCAGGAAAATGTCCTAGAGAAGGAAATGGCAACCCACTCCAGTATTCTTACCTGGAAAATTCCATGCGCAGAGGAGCCTGGCGGGCTACAATCCGTGGGGGTCCCAAAGAGTTGGACACAACTGAGCGACTGAGCACATAAAAAAAAACTTTTAGATTATAAGGTAACCTTCCTTGACAAGCGCCCCTTGCTGCCTATCAGCTGCTTCACACTTATATCTGCTACCAACACCTCCATGCAATCTGGATTGTATGCGGGCATCCCAGGGACCCTCCTCGGGGGAGCAAGACCCCCAAATTAGAGCTCTTAGAAACTGTCTGTTGAACCACATATCTCCCCTGTTACATTGGCACATCTGTCATTGCTTACCAAAGAAAAGTTACTTTCTCCTCTGCTGCTGCTGCTGCTAAGTCGCTTCAGTCGTGTCCCACTCTGTGCAACCCCATAGATGGAGGCCCACCAGGCTCCCCCGTCCCCAGGATTCTCCAGGCAAGAACACTGGAGTGGGTTGCCATTTCCTTCTCCAATGCATGGAAGTGAAAAGTGAGAGGGAAGTCGCTCAGTCATGTCCAACTCTTAGCGACCCCATGGACTGCGGCCTACCAGGCTCCTCCATCCATGGGATTTTCCAGGCAACAGTACTGGAGTGGGGTGCCATTGCCTTCTCCGACTTTCTCCTCTAGAGCCTCTCAAATCAAAAAGTTAAGATGAAAATAGTGAAATTATGAGATATTACCCTAAAGTTCTCAATGCTTCTAATTCCAACACCCACACAGACTCTGGGATGTAGGAAAGTAACCAGTTCTCCTTGACTTTTTCTTACACGCGCTTAGCTAGAAATGCTGAGTTATACTAGAAGTAATCTTTTCTCCTTGTGGTTTATTTCTACTTTTCCAACAAAGTTTTTTTGTTTGTTTGCTTTTTACTTTGACCGGCACATCACTCAATGTACTTTTGCTGATGTGTCCTTGTAATAAAGTCACCTGAGCAAAACCCAGAGGGGAGGATGCTTTCAAATGTCTTCAGGAAGAAAGAAAACAATCCACCAAAAGAAAGGCAACACGGTTCCTTTAGAAACAGCTACTGTGGCAAAAAAACAAAAAAGAACGTACAGAAAAGGACAGTTTTGTGATTGAAAGGGAATGCGAAAGTCAGAACCCCTGCCAACACAGGAGAGAAGCCGAGAACGCTGGGCGGGCAGTTACCAGGCTGGCTGCTGACGCACAAAGAACTCCAAACCCGCCCTTCCAGGAAGACAAGCTGTATGTCTTCCCTTCTGAAGTTCAGAAGATTGGCCTGCCTCATCGTAGCACCATGACCCTGACTTTGTGAAAGTTCCCACCACAAACCCTTTCCCAGAGATTCTTGGGAAGCTTTCTGAGTCTGACACAGACCACGCCTGACACCTGCCAGTAGCCACTGGGCCAGTATTTGTCAAACTTTAAGGTGCCTGGAAATCAGCAGGAAAGTTTATTTTAAATGTAGCATCCTGGGACCTGCCCACCAGAGATTTACTACGTTTGGGCTGCTACCTAAGAATTGATACTATTAACAAGCAGCGCTGGTAGTCCTGATACCTGGTTGAGAAACACCATCCAAGGAGCTTCAGGGTGAAGTTAAGAAAACCCTGACCCTGTGGCTTGGTCATATGGGCACAAAATCTGTTTTATCCTGGTTTTTCCCTACTTTTCTCCCCAAGGCCAGAATCAGCACATAAGCAACATAAAACCGTGCTACCAAAGGCTGTATGTAAATCCTTCCGAAAAAGAGAAATATAGAAAAGGCAATGCTGCTCACCAAAAGAAATGTGCTCAGTAAAATATGCTGTCACTCTCTTAAGCTTCAGTGTCTGTATTCCTTTCTCAAAAAAAAAAAGGCACACACACATATTTTTCTCCCCTAATAAGCCAGGAGGTTTAAATATTACATGCAAATGCCTTGCCAGTATTGTTCATAAGCACTGTCTCCATCTGTGAGGCCACTGAGACAGCCGGGAGCGGAGCTGCCTGACCACTGAGGGCCATCTCCTCAGCGGACAGTGGAGAATCCACCTGGCAAGTTGGCTCAGGCGTCTGTGTTACTGGGAGAAAAGAGTTCTACGTTGTCCACCGGAGAGGCAGCTGACTCTGACTTCTCTAGAAACCTATTTCTCAGGCCTCGAGATGACCCCACACGAGCAGGATCTCTTTTCCCAGGTTCGCAGGGGAGAGGCTTTTAGAGGAGGTTTGTCGCTCAGTCGTGTCCGGCTCTTTGCAACCCCATGAACTGTGTGTAGCCCACCAGGCTCCTCTGTCTGTGGGATTTCCCAGGCAAGAATATTGCAGTGGGCTGCTATTTCTTTCTCCAAGTGTCATCTCTATTTGAGCCCAAATTGATGTTGTTTCTACTCATGTTCTACAAAAATAAATGGACACACAAATAGGAATTTTTTCTTATATTTATGAATAGACACAGAAACAAAAGTACAGAGAACATCAGCACACAGCTGGTGAGTTTTCACAAAGTTGAACACACCTTTCTAAACTATCCTTGAGATCTAGACATGAAACATCCCAGGATTCCAGAAACCACCTCTCATACCCCGCCCGTCACTGCCCCTCCCGGATAGGGGCGAGGGCATGGTCTGCCTATTACTGGCCCTTATGAAAGAGATAACGTTGCCAGTGCTCTTTTGTGTCTTGGGTCTTTCCAAAAAACTGCTTGTGATTTATGAATGCCCAGCCTTGTTCTCCTGGGATACTGTTGTTAATCAAACCTGTAAGATGTATTCAGTGGAGCAAAGCGATGGATCTACCTATGAGAAAACTCTCTAAATTTTAGCGGCGGCTTAAAACATAAAATTGGCAGGTACCATAGAAACCGTTGCTGCCTTTCCATGACCTAAATTCACACCAACTGCCTACTGTGCGTCCCCCACTGGCCTGTCAGCTCTGCACTGAGACCAGGAGGGAGAAAAGGCCTGGCCCACACCCGGGAAGCACCGAGAATGTATCCAGAGAAGTCAGTGCACACCGAAAAAGAAAGAAATGTCAAGCCTGTGTCTATGTGTTTATAGCACTATACCGTGTAGTCCAGACAGAGGAGAAAACAGTAAGGGTCTCCTTGAGTTACAGACAAAACTTGCCAAGTGAGTTCTGGAGGAAGGAGCCCAGCGCATGCTTCCTGTCAAAGGAAGAGTTCCCAGGACAAATGGAACTGTGTCCTGCTCACTGGAGCCGGCGAAACAAACTCCGTGTTACCCGCGGCGCCAGGGCAGGAGCAGCGGCCCGGCAGGCAGGTCGGGAGCAGGTGAGCCCAGGTGGGCGAAAATAGGCAGCGGCCCCGTTAGAGGCCGAGAACTTTTACACTGCTGGCGAGAATGTGAATTGGCGCAGCCACCGTGGAAAACAGCAGGGAGGCTCCTCAAAAAGCTGAAAACAGAGTTGCCATATGATCCAGCAATCCCACTCCTGGGCACACGCCTAGACAAAACTGTAGCTTGAAAAAATGCATACACCCCTATGTTCACGCAGCACTGTTTACAATAGCCAAGACGTGGAAGCAACCTAAACGCCCAGTGACGGAGGAATGGATAAAGGAGATGTGGTGCATGTGCACAACGGAATACGACTCAGCCATTGACAGGAATGAAATAAGGCCGTGGGCAGCAACACGGACCTGGAGATTATCACACTGAGTGAACTAAGTCACACAGAGAAAGACAAACACCGTATGATATCCCTTATAGGTGGAATCTAAAAATGATAAAAATGGACTTATTCACCAAATAGAGACAGACTCAGACACTTCAAAAACAAATTTATGTGACCAAAAGGGAAATGTGGGGGAGAGTGATAAGTTAGGAATTTAAGATTAACATATAGGTAAGGCGAAGTCGCTCAGTCGTGTCCGACTCTTTGTGACCCCATGGACTTCTCCGTCCATGGGGTTCTCCAGGCAAGAATACTGGAGTGGATTGCCATTTCCTTCTCCAGGGGATCTTCCCGACCCAGGGATCGAACCCCGGTCTCCCGCATTAGAGGCAGACGCTTTAACCATACACTACTGTATATAAAATGGGCTTCCCACATGATTCAGTGGTAAAAGAAGCCACCTGCCCATGCAGGAGATGCAGGAGACATGGGTTCGATTCCTGGGTCAGGAAGATCCCCTGGAGGAGGAAATGGCAACCCACTCCAGTATCCTGCCTGGAAAATTCCATGAAAAGAGGAGCCTGGTGGGCTATAGTCCATAGGGTTGCAAAGAGTCAGATATAACTGAGCAACTAAGCATGCATATATGAAACAGATAACAGCAGGGACCTACTATAGAGCACAAGGGACTTTATCCAGTATTCTGTAACAATCTATAAGGCACAGGGACTTTATCCAGTATTCTGTAACAATCTATAAGGCACAGGGACTTTATCCAGTACTCTGTAACAATCTATAAGGCACAGGGACTTTATCCAGTATTCTGTAATAATCTGTAAGGCACAGGGACTTTATCCAGTATTCTGTAATAATCTATAAGGGAAAGAATCTGAAAAAAAAGGATATACGGATATGTATAATGCAACCACTTTGCCATACACCTGAAATTAAGACAACATTGTAAATCAATATAAAATAAAAAAGTAAATTTAAAAAAAGTAGGCTCCTGTTGCCAAACAGCAGAAAGGAATACCGACATCGGAGAGTGGGTGGTGGTTTGCCACTGTGTCATTTTTTCCTCAGGGAATCTTCACACCTCTTTATGAAATACTAGTGCTTGAGCCAAAGAGGCTCCATCACCGGATCTTATGTCTTGGTAACAACATTCAGGGTCAGGCAACAGTTCGCTCCTTTTAGTACTGAAGAGTTCATTTAAAGTTGGCAAAAAAAAAAATTCATTGACCTGGTGGCAGGAACTCGTTCATATGGACTTCCCTGGTGGCTCAGGCAGTTAAGAACCTGCCTGCAGACCGCCTGCAACGCAAGAGACTTGGGATCAACCCCTGGGTCAGGAAGATCCCCTGGAAAAGGAAACGGCAATCCACTCCAGTATTCTTGCCTGGAGAATCCCGTGGACAGAGGAGTGTGGTGGGCTACAGTCCACAGAGTCACAGAGTTGGACATGACTTAGCAACTACGCCACCACTTTCCCATACATATGTTAGCTATAATCTTCATCACATCCTAAAGAGCAAATATATGAAAACGAAGACTCAGCTGCAACACTTATCTTAGGATTCAGTAGCTTGTAAGGGGAGTTGACTAGATTTGAAATAAATCTACCTAGATACAGATATCTAGATAGAAAACCTAGAGAGCAGAGGGTTACCCCTTTCAGACAGGTATGCTGGTAATTATCATAACAGCCCAGTGCAGTCAATAATCATATAGTATTTTCTATTCTATATATTCTTTACTTTGTATTGTCCTTAACAGTCCCACAAACAAACTCATCCCCTTGGGACCTGGCAGAGGCCATCCTAGCAAGCCAGGCCAGTTGCAGGGGGCTCTGTAAGCGGGAGACCACAGCTGAAGGCCAGGACTTTTGGTTTCCTTGCCACTGTTGTTCCCACAGAATAGAAAAGCAAAATTTCGGTACATGTGTATAAATTTGGAAGATAAATTGTAATGTGGTCCTGGAGTCATGGGTGAAATAAAAATCCAAGATATACACACAGATGAAATGTCTTTATAACACAGTTGCTCAAAATGCCCTTCTAGACTTGGGGAGGGGGTAAGACTCAAATAGTCCTGACAATGATTTATTTGATCAAATCCCAGCTTTCTCCGGCAGCACAGAAATGTCTACAGAAATGGCTTTGCCCGCATCTGTCTGAGAATCAGAGAAGCAGAGGAAGGTTAAACATGCAAATGAGGCTGCAAAATTCATGACTGTGGATGCGTCTGAATTCCCAGCCTGCTGCTTCAGGGTGGCACCTGGTCCCCTGGATGAAGGAATAGAAGCACAGAAAGAAAGCTGGCAGGTTGTCCCAGAAAACACACCATGCTTGAGCACCTTGGCTGAAAGAATCGGGCAACATAGCAAGACAGTTTAAATGCTCAGTGGCTCACCCCAGCCCAAGGGAGCCTTGTGTGGGCAGTGCTCACTGAGATCCTTGGACTTGGCCAAGAAGCCAGGCATCCACGCCACTAAAGAGCCACGGAAAAGGAGCTTCCTTGGAGGACAGTGCGAGGCCAGACAGCCCTTCACCCCAGGGAGTCATGAGCACGGTTTCTAAGGGCAAGAGGGCTGTGTTGTCGACACAGTCACAGAACACGTGGCTTCCAGCAGCCTTAGGCGCCTCCTTGACAACTGAGTCATCTACTGGCTTCAAGTGCTCCCCTTGTAGTAGGCAATGGCAGGGCTCCACCGAGGTCCTGGGAGGTCTTCTGACCTTGGCACATGCCCCTCCTTCCTTTGGTGCATTTTACATTCTGAAAGTCTGGCAAGTTTTTCAAGAAGGGAGAGCTCCAGGCACCTGAAAATTCATGTGTCCCTTGGAGAACCCCGCACCAAAGACTGGCAGGTGTCGGCATTTAAAAGACGCCCGGGCTCAGGACAAGGCTGTTTGCACCTGGAATTCCAGAGATTGTCATTCAACTGCTCTTTCCACATTCCTCTAAGCCAAATCCAGCCCAAAGAACCAGCAGGAGAAGAACAAAAATGTCACTCTCCCCAGCACACCACCTGAGCTCCGAGAAGGCCACCTGCACAAAATGTGACTGAAGAACCTCTCGATGAGGACAAAAGAGGAGAGTGGGAAAGGTGGTTTAGAACAGCATCTGAGAAACTAAGATCATGGCATCTGGTCCCATCACTTTGTGGCAAATAGATGGGGAAAAAAGGGAAGCAATGGCAGATATTATTTTCTTGGGCTCCAAAATCACTGTGGACAGTGACTGCAGCCATGAAATTAGAAGACGCTTGCTCCTTGGAAGAAAAGCTATGGCAAACCTAGACAGCATATTAAAAAGCAGAGACATTGCTTTACTGACAAAGGTCTATATAGTCAAAGTTATGGTTTTTTCAGCAGTCAAGTATAGATGTGAGAGTTGGACCATAAAGAAGGCTGAAAGTGAAGTGAAACTGAAAGTTGCTCAGTTGTGTCTGACTCTTCGCAACCTCACGGACTATCCAGTCCACGGAATTCGCCAGGCTAGAATACTGGCATGGGTAACCTTTCCCTTCTCCAGGGGATCTTCCCAATCCAGGAATCAAACCCAGATCTCCCGCACTGCAGGCAGATTCTTTACCAGATAAGCCACAAGAACACCCAAAATTGATGCTTCTGAATTGTGGTGCTGAAGAAGACTCTTGCGAGTCCCTTGGACTGCAAGGAGATCCAACCAATCATAAAGGAAATCAATCCTGAGTATTTATTGGAGAGATTAATGCTGAGCCTGAAGCTCCAATACTTTGGCCACTTGATGTGAAGAGTAGAGTGATTGGAAAAGACCCTGAAGCCAGGAAATGTTGAAGGCAAGAGGAGAAGGGGACAACAGAGGATGAGATGTTTGATGGCTTCACTGACTCAATGGACATGAGTTTGAGCAAACTCCGGGAGATAGTGAAGGGAAGCGTGGTGTGCTGAAGTTCACTGGCTTGCAGAGAGTCAGATATGACTTAGCTACCGAACAACAACAACAAAAAGAATGTCAACTCCCATGCACCTGTTTCAGTTACACAGATCAGGAGGCCCCCCTGTACATCAACGGATGCAGAGAGATCCTAGCAAAGACAGTAGACATGCTCTATACCTGTAGTGTCTAAGGAACAGATGGCAGAGTCCAAATGCTGCACCTGGATTAAGTGTCTGGAAGGAGATAAAACTTTAAGCAGCCATGACCATTTGTAGCTGAGTGTGCAAAGAAAATTTGCCAGCAGATTTGCACTGGAAAGAAGTTCTGCACAGCTATAGGTCAAAAATAAATAAAAGGTGTGGCTGAGGCAAAAAATCAGTCCAAAAGGAGAGATAGCACTGGTTCTAGGGCCACAGTTTTTAAGGTCTGGTCCAGAGGCATCAGCACAGTCTCTGTTTGAGTTTGTTAGAAATGCAAAACCTGGGCCCCAACCCACACCCCCCCGGGGTGGTTTAGCAAGCCCCTGGGGGTGGTTCTGATGAATCCTGAAGTTTGAGAGTCCCTGATCTAAGGTTTGATGCTCTTAGAAGCCTGATCCAAGCACTGAATAACTGTTGTCACACCCTAAGCACCAGGTATTATGGGGTCAATGACTTAGGTTTTACAGTGCTGGTGTAGACTCGGTAAAGCTTGAGTTGCAGGGGTTTTTCACTGTAGCCTTAAGGCCGTAAAAAGAAAGGTCAAATGCATTGCTCCCTGGTGTGTGGATCAGGCATGGAGGTCCCCTTCATCTGCCCTCCTCTGTACAGCTGTCGGCTGGGTGGGAACCAGTTCGTGTCGAAGCCCCAACATGCCCCTACCCGTTCAGGATGTTAAACAAAGAAAGGAAATAAGGAAGATAAACAGAGAAGCAGAGTCAAGAGTGATGTGTTCTGAGTGGAAATGTTGTGAGATCTCAGGGACCCGAGTGACCTCTCCTGGACTTCGCTTTTCTCTGCTTTAAAATGAATGAGTCAGGTAGGTGATCTCCGCGGCCAGTTCCAGCCCTAAAGCCGCAGCCCTCAGCCTGCAGTCCGTGCCTTTCCCCTGTTGAGCTCCAGAGCCCCTGGGGCTCTTATCACCGCTTCCTAATCTCTGGGTCCATTTTTGCTGCTGATTTTCCTAAGGGCAAACCTCTCTGGATTAAAAAAAAAAAAAAAA
>SJYF01000263.1:5583327-5604714 GCA_006410515.1 Procapra przewalskii | reverse complement strand
CCTCTCTGGATTAAAAAAAAAAAAAAAACAACTTTCAAAGCCTCTACTTTTTGAACAGGGTGTGTGACTGGTGACTACAAAGAAAGTAACCGGGGTAAGCATAGGTGAGAAAGGTTTATTTCAGCAATGGAGGACAGAAAAAGAAAAACCAGAGTTTAAGAAGCATTAAAACAAAAACAGAGGTTAATAATATGAAGACAAACAGTCTCTCTCTCTCTTAATATGTATTCAACTATTTTCTTATAGCTAGAACTCTCCTTTCTCTTATTGTTAATTTTAAATTCTCACTTCATACTTTGCTCCATTCTTCACTTGCATGAATAAATTCTCCCCCCAGTCAGAGCAGGTAGGAGCTGTCCCATCTCCATGTTACACTGAGAGAACTGAGGCTCCAAGACACTAAGTCACAGGCCCAGGGTGATGCGGAGAGCAAGTGGCAGAGTTGGGACCCAAACGTGGGAAAGGCTGGGTCCTGAGCCAAGTGCTAAGTCCCCCAGTGTGCTACATCCCCCAAATTTCTTTTTTTAAAACTGTGATTTGGAATGAGTTTAGGAAGCCTTTGCGTGTGGCATTTAGTCACTCAGTCATATCCGACTCTTTGAGATTCCATGGACTGTAGCCCACCAGCCGCCTCTGTGCATGGGATTTCCCAGACAAAAATACTGGAGTGGGCTGCTATTTCCTTCTCCAGGGCATCTTCCTGACCCAGGGATCGAACTCGTGTCTCCTGCATTGGCAGTGGGGTTCTTTACCTCTGAGTAACCAGGGAAGCCCTGGTTACCCTGCTCCTTACAGCGCCCGTCCAGGTTGCTGCAGACTCCCGCGGGCAGAGGAGGGGCACCTGACTTTGAATCCCCACAGACAGTCATTGTAAGAGCATCTATTTTCCCCACGGCCAAGATGAATGATACCAAGACAGGCCCTTGAATGACACCAGGGCCTTCGTGTTCACAATCAGAACCTGAGTACCACTCCAGATCCGAGTACCACTCCAGATCCATTCCAAAAGCCATGCGACCTTGGAAAAGTCACCTGAGCTTGCCAGGCCTTAGTCTACCTGGAAATGAAGGAAAGATTCCTTTCCAAAGGGGAAAAAAGAATCTGTGACTATCCTCAGATCTCTCAGATCTTCCTGGAGATATGCTGATTTGCAGCCCAGGTCCTTCATATGCACAGAACAAACTCTGTAGAAAAGTGAGACACACAGTCCGGACCCAGAAGATGGAGCTGGGACTTGTGTTCCCTACATAGAAGGCTTCTCTTGACCTGAAGTTGCTATATTTACACGCCATATATTTGTATGTGGGCTTTGTTCTTGCTTTTGTGCCTTTGCTTCACCTCCCACAAGTTAGAATATTGTGAAAAACACAGTTGACTGATTATCCTAGAAATCAAAAAAGCCTCTGTTTTCACAGAGAGCGGTTGCCATTTCCTACACGTTGGTATCTAGCCTGCTTACATTACTGCTTCACGTCTCATCATCTCACACAATTTCGCTTTTCCTTGTTTGAGCTAGAAACGCCCCTACGACTCCTAGGAAAACCTCCTCTTCCCCCCTTGCTGTTTTCTCCTCCACCTTTCCAGAAACAAATAGTTCAGAACAGAGGGAATAATTAGGTATCCCTTACTTACTTCGAATCATATCCACTAGCATTTCCAAACGTGTCGTTGATTTTCACTTTTTTGGTAAGACTTGGTGAATAGCATGAGAGTTCAGAGAGGCAAATTAGAGCTACTTGGGCTTGAGCTTCGGCAAAGGAAGCGACAGTGTTGGTGTGCCCGCCAGGGAGAAATTTGTCCTTCCTACTTTATTTCCCAGCAGGCTCAAAATGTAATCTCAGAATACGTGAAATTTCATCTCTTCTGGGTACTTGTAATGAGTCTCGATTTCTTCTCAATACCCAGTACACAGGTTCCAGTTCAATTTCGTTGTCAAATCACGGCAAGATTGATAACTCTTTAGAAGAGTAATCATCTTACCCAACTAACTCAGTGGATTTCCCTCCGTGAGAATTTTGACTCTTGTAACTAATCCATGTTCCTAGGAATCATGAGACCCAAAAGAAACTTAAGAGATGTTCTAGGTCATCTTCACATTTAGGTTAAACCGAGTTAAAAGAAAAAAAAAAAAGACACTTTGAGACCTTTACTTAAAACAGCCAAAGATTCATCAGTAAAGAAATGCTTGTTTGGGGGGCTTCCCAGGTGGCTCAGTAGGTAAAGAATCTGCCTGCAATGCAGGAGATGCTGGCAGACAGAGGTTCCATCCCTAGGGAGGGAAGATCCACTGGAGAAGGAAATGGTAGCACACTCCAGTATTCTTGCCTGGAGAACCCCATGGACAGTGGAGCCTGGTGGGCTACAGCCCAGGGGGCCACAGAGAGTCAGATATGGCTGAAGCGATTGAGCACAGACAGTACTTATTTTAGTAGACCAATACACAAAATCATTCACCTCTATTTGTCCAAGGGAAAGAAGAAAAGAAAAGGTTTTGACAATCAAGTGTTTAATATAATTTAAACCTAAATGAAATTTGTGCAACTGAACTGAACTGACTGAAATGAAATTTATACTTTAACTCACTAAGAATCTTTTACAGAGTCATGAATTTAACACCTTAAAAAAATGGCTGAAATAAAGTGTGGGCATTTCTAAAATAAGTGTACTGCTGGCATAGACAGGCAGTGGCATTCAGAGCAACTAATTCAAACTGCCAGAAATATATTGAAATAACTCTGCACATTAACAAAGGAAATTCTAAAATTAATTTATATATTGTATTACTCAGGAATCTTATTTGCAAGCAATACACTCTGTGGCTGATTTAATCAGAAAATGAATGAATTAAAATGATATCAGCTGCTTGCAGAGTTGAGTTGATAGGAAGGTTAGAAATTGGTCAGGAAGAGGCGATACTAGCCACATCCCAACCAGGGCCAGCAATGCATCCCAAGACTTACCCAAAGAAGACTCTGCTTCTGATGTCCTTGGAAACCAAACCCAGTAGTTTAAACAATGTCCATCAGTGGCCCCAGATTCCAGGCATTACTACATACTTGCTGCCTGTGAGTGTCCCAGAAATACATATTTCCTCCTCTGCTGCTTTCATGGGAATACATGGGACTGGACGATGCCCTGTTCTGACTCCTTCGCATTCCTAGCTCCCAATCTATGTATACAGGTGGATCAACTGACTGATCAACTTTACATCAAGTGGCTACAAGAGAGGCCACCAAAGGAGACTTCTACCCTTCTGCACCTGTGTTATGTGAATGAACCAGGCTCGCCAAGACCCATGGGCGGGGGTGGGTGACAGTGAGGATGCAACCAGTGACGCTGCAGTAACCAACAACCCCCGAATCTTAGCGGCTCTAACAAAGCGTTTCTGTTTCTTTCTTTTTCCACTCATAGTTAACGTATCTGTAACTAATTAGCTGGGAGCTCTGCTCTGTGTCAATTTTTTTATTTTTTCTCAAAATTTAAGCATGTTTATTGCAAATTAAAAATTGTGACTTTTTAAATTCCTGAAAAAATCATGTAAAACAAATATGCCTGACTGAGTAGGGAGGATAAAGTTGAACACTGAGAACTGTACACATAGCACATTTCATGCTGGTGGAATCACATCACTCTGTTACACTCTACCGTGTTTCTATGTTACTATACTCTACTATTCTATTCTTTAGTTAAAGGACAATTGCTTTGCAGGTTGGCTTCTGTCGTATAACGTGTGCAGGTCTCTGTCCTCACTAAGGCTGATGGCGCCCCCTCTGCACGCAGCTGCGGGTCTTCGTGGCAAGGGAAGAGCCTGGTGAAACACTCAGTGCCCCTGAAAACTTCTGCCTGGAAGCAACACACGTCCTTCCTGCTTGTCTTTCGGTGGCCAAAGCCAGCTATGTGGTCACATACAAGTTCAAGAGGAAGGGGGTTTGCAGGAACACAAAGATACTTGATGGACAGCACTCATGAATAGTATAATGGCAGGTTCCCAAATATATGAAGGGGATTCAGACATTAGACAACCAAAAACTGACACACGGCTGTTCTGCACTGATGATGGGTCATATTTATTGGGCAGCTACCTTGTTCCAATCACAGTTGCTATTAAAATTGCCTTATATACCTTATCTCACTGAATGGATTCTAGGACCTCGCTTTTAGCCTTATCCTCATTTATTAATAAGGCAAAAAGGAAGCTACAAAGGTTATGTGACTTGTACAGGGTCACACACTAGGGAATGAAGAGCTGAGATTTCAACACACAATTATCAAGAACTATAAGCTAAAGACCAAAAGCTATCAGGGTCTCTTCCTGCGCAGGCCACAGCCACAGCAAGTGCAGACCAAGGGCAGCAGGGCTCGCGTGGGAAGCAAGGCTGACCTTCAGCTTCCTGCCCCCTCAGCTCCCCTCCTTTCCACTTCCTGCTCTCAGAGTCCATACCTCGACCTTCAGTCTCCTTCCCGGAGACCTTGGCTGTGAACTGTGGAGGGAAAGAAACCCGGGCCACGGCCAGAAGCCCTGGGTCCTTATCATCAGACTGGACTATAAGCGACACCCAGCCCCTCTGAGTCTCAGTCTTCTCAGCTGTAAAATGGTAATAACAACTTCAAATTATAGGATTATGGTAGAAGTAGATTCTCACCAAAAGGTACTGAAAAAAACACTGTACATGTAAAAATACTGTTACTAGAAAAATGATCTAGTAAAGAATGTCTGCTACAGTAAGATACATCTGGGAAAATGCAAAAAGCTTCAAAATCCAAAAGGATGCACCCCTGAAGAAATTCCTGATCAAAAGGGAAATGCCGGGAGGGGGTGTGGGGGGTTATCTTTTCCAAACTTTTCTTGAAATGACGCCAGATTGACTAGCATCTACTCACAAGTCTTGCCTTGCTCTCTCAATATCCCCTCATCAGTGAGAGCTGACAAAGCTGTCTGTCTCCTCCCTAAGTAAACCTATTTCTTTAAGCCTGGGCTCCCTAAGACTCTCTAATACATTTCGGGAAGCACTGATACCTCAAATCATGTTGAGCCTTATTCACTTAGGTGATAATGCACAATAATTAAATGTGCCTCCCAGAGAATATATTGTAGAATGCTCAAAATGATTCTGTTCACTTGGGGGATGTCATTGGTGAAATTAGGATTTCTAAATTCTTTCACTTTTACTGGGGTAAGTGGATAGGAGAGGTCACTGTGGAATTAAGTTTCCCTCTATTCAGCACAGCTGGAAAGCAGGAGCAGATAACAGGAGAAAATGTCAGTGCCAACTAAAAGTCTCCACTAAAACATTTCCATTTACAATCTGTCATGTGATTTCTGTGACCTGAAGTCACTTCTTTCAGGCTTTTCCATTAAGATATTTTTCATTGTTTCGATTAGTGTGGAACCAATTGCTTATAAGCATTCCATCCACAGCATGTCTAAATTCACAATATAATGCTGTTTTTTCAAAGCCTGCTTTGTGCAAGGCAAACCCACAGGTAGCAGATGGACACTTTCTGGTGCTAAGAGAGCTGTGTATTTATTATAAAACAGAATTCTGTTGCTTAAGAAACAGCTCATTTTATGCTTCCTTTACAATAAAAAAAGGCACTCATTTTCTGTTACATACCCCCAAATTATCTTAGTTGGCATAAATAATAGAGAAACAAGGAGAAACCAAAATGGGAAAAGTCTATAGTTTTCAGTTGTTGGATAAATTACCCACTTTTGTTTCTTTGGCAGCTCTCTCTTTTAAGGCAGCATTAATCTCCTGAGACATGGAATAACTTTCAGGACTACGTCATGTCTGACAGATTTTACTCATATCTTAAGCAAAACACATTGAGGAAGGTAAAATTTGATCCATCTTGCAAATCAAATATAAGTGGCTATTTAGTCCTGATATTAAATTGTATTTGACTTCTCTGCCCCACAGGCTTGGATCAATATCAAATGGCTGTAACTCATTCCTCTGTGGTTTCATCCAGAACTTCTGATCTTCCAAGAACAAAACTTTGATTCTGTTTTACAGAATGCTGCGGCCTATTCTAGCCTCAATTATTTACCGATACTTCTGTCAAACTGTCAACCGTAAAGTGAAGGTATTGTTCACGTCTTCTGACTGACAAATTCTGATATCGAGAAGCTGATGAGGAGGGATTATTTTTTGAATGAGTTCCTGCAGAACTTCACATACATTTCTTCAAAAGTGAAGCATAAAACCCACCAGTCCTGTCCTTGTGTTCATGCAGGATTGCAAAAACACAACCCAATTGTCTAAGAACATAGAAGCAACAGCTTGAGAATGATTGAGATGGCAATTGTGAGTCCAAGAACGTTTCTTGTCTATCCCTGTAGGTCACCACGGCTATGCCCCTGTGCAAACGTCCACCTCCTCTGTGGGCCTTCTCGGCTGTTCCCTTCCTCTGGCTGCCGCTTTCCCTCCCCTACTCCTGCGCAACGTCTTTCTGTAACTAATCAAACTTTTGAATGGGAACACTGCACTCCTCACTCTGTATTTATGCTTCTGCCTCTTGGAAAGTGAAGACTGCTTTATATTTCTCTCTAAGAAAGTAAAGAAAAAGTAGTTTCACTTTTAAATTTTAAAGTACTTCTTTCCCAGAGGCCTTTACTTCAAAAGAAAAAGAGGAAAAGAAGCTCCTCGCCTTACTGAAAGCCTCCCCAGGAGAGATACAATCAGGCACATTTAGTTCCTTACGGGAGAGAAAGATCAGGCAGTCATCAGGCACCCCTTGCTGGGAAAATCTGGGACATGAGGGCCATTTCCACATATTTGGTTAATTAAAAAGTTAGAGCTTTATTTTACTGACTCTGTAGAACGATTTCTTTTCTTTTTCTGCATTTCGAACATATGCTCTTGTACTGAATTTTTATAATGCAATGCTTTAGAAAAAGCATGAATATAAAACTTCTTTTAAACATCTCCAACTCTAAACCCTAAATGCCATTTCCTTCTGTGAAGCAAGACTGTAAAAACGTGTAATTTGGGTATTACAGGGTCTACTGTTACTACAGAAGACAATGCAAGTCAACTCTCATTAAAATGGCATGTGTTCCATATTATGACTTTTGATTATGAACATTGACTCCAACCATGACTCATCATTCCCATGAGCTTTAAGAAGGTAAGAAATCGAAAGAGGAAAATTTCATAATCAGTATTTGAGCAATAGCAGATTTGGGTTCTACTAAGACTGGAGAGACCCCTAAAGTCTTCTCTGTCCCCCTTTATGAAAGATAATGTGCTTTGTATCCAAGGCAGTTTCAGTATGGGATTCCTGTTACTTGCAGCCAACAGCATCTAAATGTATAATATGGTGGTCTTAATTAAAAGCCACAGAGTCCAACTCTGGATCACTTAACCAGAAGAAAAGATATTAGACAGATCCTTGATGGATCACAGGACCGATCAGATTCAGATCTAGAAGCTAACATCAACCTGGGCAGTTATAGAGGGCCATGACTGAGAAACCCATCAGAGTATCATCAGGGTTATAGTCTCAGTTAAATGTCTCACTCCTCATTCTTATGTTCTTTATTCAAGATTTAATACCTTGTTGGCCACGCTTAGATCACTTCCACTCTTGGGATCTGCAGATGGCAGGAAGGATGGAAGGATTAGCTCCCTTCATTTTCCTACTAGGAAATGAGCAGTCTCACTCCCAGAAGACGTAAGACAGATAAATCCCCAAAGGAATTGGGATATTAAGAGACATGAGGATGGACTCCAGGCAAATTACAACGACAAATAATTTGGCCAAACAGCATGGGCTTTGAAGTTTAGATAGACTCCATTTATTAAGAGTTTGACCTTGAACAGGGGCTTCCCTGGTAGCTCAGCAGTTAAAGCGTCTGCCTGAAATGCAGGAGACCCGGGCTTGATCACTGGGTTGGGAAGATGAACAAATTACTTCCTCCCTTCAAATTTCAGTTCTTAAGTCTATAAAATGACCATGATTATGATGATGAAAATAACCTTTGCTTTGTAGAGTTCTTCCAAAGATCAAATAAAATAATGTTCCACAGTCTTTAACATGGAAACCACGGCAGAGGGGCTGTGGACAAGCAGAACCAGCAGCAGCATGGTTCTTGGTATTTCCAGGAGAAATGGGAGCACTCTGTTGTCACAACCTTTTTCTTAACTGTAACATTGCTCTTTGAAAACTCCTGACTTCAACAGCGACATTCTGGAGGACGCCGTGGGCAGAATGCCAGTCAGGAACCCTCCAAGAGCTTTCGTTCTAACATCGGGTCTAAGAAAAAGAAATCCCCTTGTGCTTGGGAGTCAAGGTGATATGTCTGAATACCTAAGTGAAGGAAATTCTTTCCTCAAGGAAAGGCTAAGGTGCTATTGAGGTGGCTGGGCGACAATGTCTTATATTTCAGATTCCCTCATCGTCTCAATGAATTCCAGCCCTCCCGAGTGGTTCCTTATTCCTTGACAAGAGAGCTGAGACCCTCAGGCGGTGACAGTTTCACTCACCATCATCAGTTTTCTCCATCATTCCTCCACCATTTTGCCCCACAAAGGCCCTGTGGGCAGGACCTCTGGGCCTTCATTGGCACTTCAAAGTGCTCAGTAGCTGGGGAAAGTGCCCCTCAGAAGGCCCTGGCACCAACCCTGGGTTTCTAATGGAGCACAATCTACTAAGGCATTAAAGCTAATGACTTAAGGGTGCTTTGGTTATGAATAAAACCCATCAACCTTTGCTATACATCAGGACCTTGTTAAAGAGTATATATAGTATAACTGAGTCACTTTGCTGTACAGCACAGGTCGACACAACAATACTTCCATTTAAACAATGTAAAACAATAAAAATTAATGAATTTGTTTAAAACAAAAGAAAGAAAAAGCATTAACCATTTATCAACTACAGGTAAATGCCTAAGTTTTTAGCCTCAAAATAGCATGGCAGTTCAAAGTCTCTATTTTACAGTAGGAGACCTGAATTCTGATTTAGTTCCATCCCTCTTACTAAGTTAAACAGAACTGCGAACTTTCCAACAAAAATCTGTGCTTTGTCTTAGTATAAGGGGCTGGGGAGGCCCATCCAGGGAGTACATTCCCAGGCCCTCTTGGGTCTGCACTGGGCCATCTGACCGGTTCTTGCCGGTGTGTGAAAGGAAGCATGCCCCAGACTGCGAGTGCCCAGAAGAAAGCTGTCTTCCTCATGCCGAAGCGGCAGCACATGTCCCAGGACTCAGCCCAGCATAGACTCTTCTGTCTCACACAGAAAGGACTCACCAAGAGGCAGAGAGAAAGGTCAGGAAAGGTCCATGAGTACGGGTCGGCGGTGAGGTTTACGAGCAGGCAGGCAAGACGGTGCTGCTCCAAGAACGGAGCGGGCTACAGTTTTATCAAGTGAAAACTGGGCAAAGGGGAGAAGACCACCTTCTTCCTCGATCCTGAGCACATGTTTCGCTTCCATCATCAGCTCCTCCCCCATGTCCGGTGGGGGATTTGCCTTGTCCCTGCATGGTCCACCCGGGACTGTCATGGAGCAGCGGAAATGAGCAAGAAGTAGCAACATATACTAAAAGAGAGTCAGTCATCTCAGGTTTCAGTATAACGTCAACTTTTCTCTTACATTTTTGTTATTATCATGTGCAGACTAGCATGTCCATTAACTTCCTGAACTCACAGGGCAGGACGTGGGCCTCATCCCACCAGCTTTATTGTTTGGGGGCATATCTCATGCTTCTGCTGAATGGTTTTGTTGCTAAGCAAGCTTGCTTGGCTTTGTGGTTCAGTAAATCTGCTTTTTTGAGTGATCATTAACTTACAGGGGCTTCCTCTACTTTTTTCTTTACTTATGATCCCCTTAGTGGGATTATTTTTTAATCATCTTTTAATTAACTATGTTTTTAATAGTTAAAATCAATTTTTTTATTTTTTAATTAACTATTTGTTTAATTTAATCACCTACTTTGTCCCTTTACTCTGTCCCTATCAATACTGTCTTCCCCATCAGCACTGACTAGAGAGGAAGGGGGTGTCCAAGGAGGTGGTAGGGCCATGAAATAACAGGAACCTGGATCATTAGATAGAGTAATGCCTTCTTCCAATCACAAATATCTATACTAGGCTACATTTAAGCCACTATACACCATGGGAGTTATTTCTTATAGCTTCCTACTCTACCCTAACTGAGACATAAGTGCTTTATAAGCATTTGTTGAATATATGAATTTTTTCCCTAGTTTGCTTTTTTATGCATGGTTCTTGTACTTTTGTGACAGGGCTATAATTGAGGGTGTTATAAAAGTATGCTCGTACAATACATGATTTTCTATATTATACTGCTTTCCTTTTTATACTTACAGTACTTTTTCCATGTTTCTGTTTTCTTGTAACCAGAATTAAATGATCATCAAAATTTCTGAGTGGATATTCCATAACTTTATAACTTATTTATCAGACTTCCCTGGAGGTCCAGTGGTAAAGAATCCACCTGCCAACACAGGAGACATGGGTTTGATCCCTGGTCCAGGAAGATTCCACGTGATGTGGAGCAACTAAGCTCATGAGCCACAACTCCTGAAGCCTGTGTGCCCAGAGCCCGCGTTCTGCAACCAAAGAAGCTGCCACAGTGAGAAGCCCACGCATCACAGCTAGCAAGCAGCCCCACTCGCTGCAGCTGGAGGAAGTCCTCAAGCAGCCACGAGGGCCCATGGCCCAAAACAAGCAAACAAAAATTTTTCTAAATAACATTTATCAGTGGAAATTTACATTTTTGTACATCTTACACTCTTATAATTCAATCCTGTAATGAATAATTTCATAATGGAAAATGCATCTGAACACTGTGGGCATCCCTGATAGCTCAGTTGGTAAAGAATCCACCTGCAATGCAGGAGATCCCTGTTGGATTTGAACGTTATATATTCCCAAGTAATGTTTAGATGGCTGTGCTTCTTTTAACATACAATCTTGTTTTGCTCAATGTCTATGAAAATGTTTAACATAGTCACCTTTCAAATCATGAAACTTAGTTTTCTTTCAAGAAAACAGTTAGACGAAGCCTTCATATGCTTTCTCTCCTCTCTTCTGAAGGATGCAACAGAAGCACGCACATCTGCTAAGGTGTTTGGAGCACTTATGTTTAAGGTCTGGATTGTTAATATCGTCAGAAGACAGACAGCAG
Organism: Procapra przewalskii; assembly: GCA_006410515.1. Classification (NCBI taxonomy): domain Eukaryota; kingdom Metazoa; phylum Chordata; class Mammalia; order Artiodactyla; family Bovidae; genus Procapra; species Procapra przewalskii. The sequence continues at coordinate 5,593,560 of SJYF01000263.1, read as the reverse complement.
CTGGATCCTCCTTGAAGTTCCAGCCATAACCAACTCATTAAGCCTTAAGGGATTGATCCTGACATTATCAGATTTAATAGCAGGGTTAATCTTTCATACTTCAACTTTAACAAAAAATTATGTGATGATAATTCATTTTTGAAAACTACTACCGCTTCAGCAAAAGCTGTCAGCCAAGTACATGCTGCAAGAGACATCTTATGCTCATGCAGGTTGTCAGGGCTTCCCAGATGACACTAGTGGCAAAGAGCCTGCCTGTCAATGCAGGAGACATAAGAGATGTGGGTTCGATCCCTGGGATGGGAAGATCCCCTGGAGGAGGGCATGGCAACTACTCCAGTATTCTGGCCTGGAGAATTCCAAGGACAGAGGGGTCTGGCAGGCTAGACCCCAGAGGGTCATGAAGAATCAAACACGACTGAAGCAACTTAACATGCACACAAGTTGCTGATAAACTAAGCAAAGTCTCTTCCATAATATTTTAGAACTGTGTTTCTTCTGCCTTATTACCTTAAATTTAGGTATTTATTGATAAAAAGGGGAAACAGTTGAAAGAATTATGCAGAACTTTTGGATCTCACACCCCTCATACTCAAAGTCCTTGAGACAAGCTTCCAAGATGTGTTGTAAAAACACACCAGTTTCTCATGATTTAGCAAAATTAAAAAATTGAAGTGGAAGAAGAAAATGTATTCTGAAAATAGAATTAGGAAGATAGTCCTGAGAGGACTGGCTATCCGTTCTCAACTTCCTGTCTTAGAGGAACAGAAAACACATAATCGTCTACCTCTATTCATTGGAACAGAAAACAACAGACGACTCAGAACCATGCTGGGGAGAAAAAACTTGTTTCCTACTTTTTCTTCTCTTTGACTTTGAATTTGTAGCTCCTGCTTGCTTGCTGGGAACTCTCTTAGCAACTTTGCAACCATGACTAGTGTGTTTTGTACATACTAGAAAGTGGATTTCGTGTCATCCTTGAGCAATTTGTTTTCTTTATGTCTCTTCTATCTTTTCTTCTCCATCCTAAGTTTCTCCAAGTGAGAACAAAAGACAGCTCTCCATGCTGATTCAGAATGTGGAGGCAGGGGTCTTTCAAGTGACTGGCTATACCAACCAGATTGCACTCCAGTGTAGTCCTGGCAGGTGTACACACGCATTAATCATGGACCTTGTTCAGTTCAGTCGCTCAGTCATGTCTGACTGTTTGTGACCCTGAGGACTGCAGCATGCCAGGCTTCCCTGTCCATCACCAATTCCTGGAGCTTGACCATACTGATACTGACTGTCAAGAATGACTCTCAGCTCTAGGGATAACTTTGCTCAGTGCAGACAATCTCCCTTCATCAGTCCACAAACCATGCAAGAACTTACTTGACCATGAAGCAAAACATTCAGAAAACTAAGATCATGGCATCCAGTCCCATCTCTTCATGGGAAATAGATGGGGAAACAGTGGAAACAGTGGCTGACTTTATTTTACTGGGCTCCAAAATAACTGTGGATGGTGATTGCAGCCATGAAACTAAAAGACGCTTGCTCCTTGGAAGGAAAGTTATGACTAACCTAGACAGCATATTAAAAAGCAGAGACATTACTTTGCCGAATAAGGTCCATCTAGTCAAGGCTATGGTTTTTCCAGTAGTCACGTATGGATGTGAGAGTTGGACTATGAAGAAAGCTGAGCACCGAAAAATTGATGCTTTTGAACTGTGGTGTTGGAGAAGACTCTTGTGAGTCCCTTGGACTGCAAGGAGATCCAACCAGTCCATCCTAAAGGAGATTAGTCCTGGGTATTCATTGGAGGGACTGATGTTGAAGCTGAAACTCCAATACTTCGGCCACCTGATGCAGAGAACTTACTCATTTGAAAAGACCCTGATGCTGGGAAAGACGGAGGGCAGGAGGAGAAGGAGACTACAGAGGATGAGGTGGCTGGATGACATCACTGACACAATGGACACGGGTTTGGGTGAACTTCGGGAGTTGGTGATGGACAGGGAGGCCTGGCGTGCTGCGGTTTCATGGGGTTGCAAAGAGTTGGACACGACTGAGCGACTGAACTGAACTGAAGCAAAACTGTACCAAGAGGCTCTGCCACAGACATTTCAAGCTCTTGAGGCTTTCTGGGCTCACCAGATGTACCATGAAAGATTAACATTATAACTGTGAGCCTACTTATTAAATTTTTGATGAACACTTTTGTAATGTTATGGCCATTTTTTTTCATCTTACCTAATTTACACCATCAGAAACTTCTCAATGTTACAACAAGCATAATCCATAACTGTGGAGAATCCAGCAGATTGAAGTGGACATCATCTGACCCCTGGAAAAAGGTACTAAGATGACTCACTTGTTTTGTATTTTGTTTCCAGCTAGTGATGCAGTTTAAGCAGAGAACTTAAAACTATTTTATTGATGAAATCAGAGAACGAGATATCTGTGCACACTTTTCTTTCCCCAAAAAAGTTAATTCCAAGATGAGAGGCTCTCAGTCTGATGGTGTCTCAAAGTCCCTAATAATATTTACTTACAAACACTGTACATTAATTAAACCAAAGCAAACTGTAGACTTATCTCCTCTTTTCTGTATGTGTCACTGGCAATCTTCTTCCTCCTTCTTGCTTAACTCATTCTCTGAAGAATTTTTTTAAGTCATAGAAGAGGTAGCAACTAGTTAATTGGGAAACTGAAATAAGAAGAGGACTCATTTAAAAATCAGTCATATGGTAAATGGATAAAGAAGATGTAGTACATATATACTCAGCCATTAAAAAGAATGAAATAATGTTATTTGCAGCAATGTGGATGAAAAGGAGATTATCAAACTAAGTGAATTAAGTCAGACAAAGGCAAATATCATGTGTCATTACTTATATGTGGAATATTTTTTTAAAAAGAGACAAATGAACTTATTTATAAAACAGATCCAGACTCATAGAGAATGAATTAATGGTTACCAGGGGATAAGGACAGGGGGAAGGATAAATTAGGAGCTTGGGATGGAGATGTACATATTGCTATATTTAAAATAGATAACCATCAAGGACCTAGCATAAAAAATAAACAAAAATTATCAGTCATCTGGGAAGTTCTTGGTGAGGTGAGAACTTATGAGTTGATCCTCCATGATGAGAAGGAGGCAGCCATGTGTCTGGAATATTCAGCGGCCAATTCCATAGCATGAGCTTGGGCTGTTGAACACCCAGGAAGATGGCCTCAGAATGAGACTAGAAAGGGGAGGGTCGGGGGAGTTCAGTGGTGGTCTGGGTCATGTGGGACATGACTGGGGCTCAGCTTCTGTTCCGAGTGCAGTTGCCAGATCACCTGGAGCATTTTAAGTGGGAGAGGGATGTGATCCATTTGACATTTTAAAAGATTATGGCCGAGTAAAGAATCCTCTGTGGAGAGACAAGAACAGTCCCAGAGAAGCCAGTCAGGAGGCTCTTGTAATAGCTGAGGAGAGGGCTAATGGTGGCTTGTAGTAGGGTGATGGCTGTAGAAATGGAGAGAAGTGGATGGCTTTCATATATGCTTTGGAGACAGAAGAAAAAAGAACTGTTTAGGATTGCTCATGAGTATGAAAGAAAGTGAGTGATAAGAATGACTTCTAGGCTTTTGGCTATAGAATGCAAGCAGTTGGCGGAATTCTAACAGAGACAAGGGATGAGAGGAGAAGAGACATTCTGTCAAGAGTTCTGACTTACGCTAACTTTCAAGGGCTTATTTGTAAATACGGGCAGGCCATGAACCCGGAACTCAAGATGGGTGTCGGGCCAGATGTAGAGAGCATATAAATTTAAAGCCATGAGCTTTGATGAGACCACCTCAGAGGAGAGACAAAGAAGAGAGAACCTATAACTTGCAGTGGAGTCTTCTACAGGAAGAGAGTGAACGGAGATAGACAGAAAAGGAAATGAATATGGACGCCAGAGGGGCAGAAAAATAACCAAGTGTGTGATGTCACAGAAGCCAAGGGAGCAAGGAGCGTCAGGAAGACAGGTGGACACAACTGGGTCCAAATCCACTGAAAGGCTACCAAAGGTCAGGACAGCAAGTGACCACTGGGCCCGGCAATATGGAGGTCACCAATGACCTGCACAAAAGCAGCTTCAGAGGACTGGTCTATTGAGTCAGCTGAGGAGGTGAGTGGGGGGCGGGCAGTGAGAGAAAAAACACATGATCCTAATATTAACTCAGTAGATTTTTCTGTGGAAGAGAACCCAGAAAGGCAGTAGTAGGTTGGGGGTGGGGATGGTGATCTGCAGGGGTCTCTGAGGCTGCTATTGTGTGCATATTTAGAGGAAGAATTCAATAGAGCAGGAATCAGTCATTAGGAATGGATAGGAGGGTGTAGCAGAAGAAATGACTATTTCAGAATGGAAGAGATGGATGAATCCAGAGTCCAGTGAACTTGCAACCAGAGGCAGATCTTCTGTAGCAGAAGGAAGATAACTCAAGACCACAAGGTCAGAGAGGTGTCAGACCGCGGGCAGTCAGAGGCACTCAGCCTCTGCTACTGGGGCTCAGACACCAGTGCTGGAACTCAGGCTCTGCTCAGTTCCACACAGGATTTGACTTCTCCTGCCCTATTTCTAATCCCTGTCATCCTTTTCTTCCCCAAGTTTCTACACCTTCCCTACTCCAATTCCTCATCACTTTACAAAGTGTAATTCAATACCCTCTTCTTCAAGAAGCTCTTTCAGCCTACATGAATGTCCCCTTTGTCTGAATTCTAACAGTTCTATGCTGCCTCCATTTGGCATTTCACTATTCTACTATTTTGATCTCTAAATATTTCTTACCTTAGGTCTTATTTGCATGATGGGATCAGAAGTCCATGAGACAGTAAAGACGTTTTTTAATATCTGGTCTTTCATAGAGCCTACATGTTAGGAAGGATACTGTTCCATCTCAGAAACTACCTGAGTGCTGGTGGATTGCTGCACAGGTAGAACAGAAGAGACCAGAACAAAGTCTTTCCAGTGAATATCCATCATTACTACACAGTTAACCCCAAACTCTAGTTAACTTAGGGTGAATTAAGTTCTGCTGGGGCATATGGTATAAGCAGCAGGCTGCCAAAAGCACTGCCACCACAACTCTGTGAATATGTCAGGCCAAGGTCAATTGTGCCAGAACCCCTGAGATGAGACTCCTTAAAATCAAAGCTCATGGTGTTTCCCACATTTATTAGGAAAGATTATAACACCTATCATTGAAGGGTATGATTATTAAATTACCATTTGCAATAGGATATATTACTCTTATTCAACCCATATAATAGGTTAAAGTAGTACAACCCGCCCACAACTCACAGTGACATATTTTTATTGATGGGCTCTGTGCTGAACAAAAAAGAAATGTGAATATATGTCATTGTCATTTCAATGAAGGAAATACAATTTATTTTCTCAGGATCCTCAACTCTATTGCTATTAAATTATGAAAGTTCTCTTAAATCATTTGTATCTTCATGAGATTGGGATATGCTGAAACTACAGCTCATACATTCTTTTCCACTCCCTGCATTAGCTCTAAACTACCCTTCAAGACCAGCTATTTCTAGCTGGATTTAAAGCACATCAATTTCACCTACATCTATAAAGTCTAGTGATGATTTGCTGTGGGAAATCAGTTGTGTACTGATTTGGTGATGGCTTCAGGCTTCCTTGGCTAGCAGTCATCTCAGTAAGAACAGAGTGCTCAGAAAAGATGGATGGAGTTGATTTTCATCAGCCAGCTCCAAATCCATTTTCCAAAACACATACATACACAAAAATAACAATGCAAAATAAAGTTGGTTTATCAATGAATTAACAGCTGGTTTATATTTTGTCAATTATAAAGTAAAGTGCCTGCCAGAATTCTAATCCCTGATCACCAAATGCTCCTTGGATTCTTAAAATTCTTCATGCTGGGACTTCCCTGGTGGTCCAGTGGCTAAGACTCCATGCTCCTAACACAGGGGGCCCAGGTGCAATCTCTGGTCAGGGAGTTAGACCCAACATCCCGCAACTAAATATCCTGCAACTAAAAAAAAAAAAAAAAAGCACAGCCCATTAAATAAATAAATAAGTTTTTAAAAATTGTTCATGCTTAAATATAAACTCTCCAAGCAAAGTTGCAGACCAATACACACTAGATGCTTTTGGCCCGTCTACAGGATGGGTTGGGACAAGAAAATGGTAGGAAGGGCTGGCAAGGGGGTACAGACTGATAGTGCAGTAATTCAGAAGTCATTAACTCTAGCACAGAAAAGCAAAGGTTATCACACAGAACATTCTGTAGAACATAAAGGCAAGAGGGGAAATGTGATTGTTCCTTGTAGTCATTCATGTTTTAATAAATAATATTCATTACTGAAGGGTGTTACTTCAGGTGAAAGAAATACAATAGTCTTTTAAAAACCTTCTGAAGAAGGTTTATTTAATGCTCTTGAAATTGTCTCAGTTGAAAATGTGTTCTTGTTTGTCTTAAATTGATCTTGATCTTTCCCTTTGCTTTCCTCCAAAGCCCTAACCACACTCACTCCTCAGGCCCTCTTAAATCAGCTGGGGAGAAATCAGAATTTCTTCTTCAAGGACATTCTACTCCATAGAAGACATGATGGAATTGTCTGCCATTTGGAGTTTACAACTAATTATTCTGCTCTCTGAAAATTCACTGGAGCTGTCTAAAGAGTCTATCTAAGAAAGAGATGTTCCCTCTCTTTACCTTCTTTTAGATGTGAACATGAGAAAGGTTACTTTCAATGTGTTTGGAAGCAGTCATTTCACCAAAGGTGCAAGAGCACATTCCTAGCTCACTTTAGGGCCACTGTGTCTTCTGCCTGCTCTCATTCCTTGAGGCACACAAGTTCCAAGTAACATGGGAAATCTTGACAGATAGAAAAGGAACATTCTTTCCCACAGCAAGTAAAGCTGTTTCTCGACTTTTCCAATGCTGTTCCTTGGCTTGGTGTACCATTTCTGCATGGGCTTTACTTGATCTACCTCACTGGGGTCAAGTTTCCTGGGAATCTTCTCCAGACCCCCTCATGCAGAGTTAATGACACTGTTTTGGGGCCACTGATGGACTTGAAACTGCCGTGACCATCCTCAGGACCCTTCTTACCTTGCTGCCCTTGAGAGAACAGTGATCCTCCTTGATCTGTCTTGTTCTCATTGTACACAGAAGGTGTCTAATAAAAGCCTGATGAATGAATGATTTTCTGATCTGTTACTCATGAGTTTTGTGATCCTGGGTGAGTTGTGTAGTCTCCTGATGTCTCGGTTTCCACAAATGTGACTAAGAACATAGACTTTTCTAGATTGCAGACAGCAGTAAAAAATTAAATGCTTATCAGCATGCTTGGCCCATAGAAGAAGTTTGTGCAGGTGATGCTGATTCCCTACCCCCAAACCATCCCTCCTGCTAAAAAGAAATCTGGATATTACATCAGTGTGTTTAGAGAAGGGGTGCCCATCCTTTACACCCAGAGAGGGAAGTCTTTTTAACAACAGGTTTAGGAGGGGACTGAAGATTCAGTTAACAAAACTCAGGGAGTTTCTTGGCTTTTCCTCTTCAATAAAAGAGTGTCAGGAGGAAAAAAAGAGTATCCCTCTTGTCTTCCATGCATACTGTTTTATGAGCTGTGGCTTCCATGTACACAGAGCTTGTCCAATGAGGGGAAAGCCAAGAGAGTTACAGAGAAGCTAACTCAAGGAACATGAAGTCTCTGAGTTGTTGTATTGAATTGGCCAAGAAGTTCATTCTGGTTTTTCCATAACATCTTAGGAAAAAATCTGAATGTTCCTCTTAGCCAGCCCAATATTAACAAACCCTGAAACCACTTTCTGTAGACATTTTAGAATGTGAGCCAATAAAATATGCTTATTGTTAAGCCACTGTACTTGACTATTCTGTTACTTGAAAGGGAAAAATTCCTAAATAACAGGATGCTAAGCAAATGCTAGCTATTTAGTAGTGGTATAGCAGTTATTAACTATTTCAGCCAGTACTAGTGTTCTCTGAAATATCTGTTTTCATAAGGAAGTAAACTCTAGCTAGAAGGCATCTCATATTTTTCCTGGTGTTATTTACAAAATAGGAATTCCATAAGCCAAGATTGTTTGGTCTATTAAGAAGAATGAAACTTTGCCATTTGCAGCAACATGGATGGACTTAGAGATTATCATACTAAGTGAAATAAATCAGAAAAACAAATACCATATGATATAATTTATATGTGGAATCTAAAATACAAATGAACTTATTTACAAAACAGAAAGAGATTAACATACATAGAAAACAAACGATTACTTGGGGGAAGGGGGGAGGGATAAATTAGGAGTTTAGGATTAACAAATACAGACTACTATATATAAAATAAATAAACAAGAAGAACCTATGGTATAGAGAAGAAGTAAAAAGAACTACAATCCAGCAGCTGCCAGAATGAAAATTGCATCACAGAAGTTAATCAAAATGAAAATTTAGAGGGTTACGTCCCAGATGAAGAGACAAGATGCTGCTGCTGCTAAGTCGCTTTAGTCGTGTCTGACTCTGTGTGACCCCATAGACGGCAGCCCACCAAGCTCCACCATCCCTGGGATTCTCCAGGCAAGAACACTGGAGTGGGTTGCCATTTCCTTCTCCAATGCATGAAACTGAAAAGTCAAAGTGAAGTCGCTCAGTCGTGTCCGACCCTTAGCAACTCCACAGACTGTAGCCCAACAGTCACCTCCATCCATGGGATTTTTCCAGGCAAGAGTACTGGAGTGGGGTGCCATTGACCCCATAAAAACAACCAAACGGAGTGGAGATAGGCAACCTTCCACAAAAAGGATTCAGAATAATGATAGTGAAGATGATCCAGGATCTCGGAAAAAGAATGAAGAAGATGCAAGAAATGTTTACCAAAGACCTAGAAGAACTAAAGAACAAACAAACAGAGATGAATATAACACTAGAAGGAATCGACAGCAGAATAACTGAGGCAGAACAGATAAGAGACCTGGAAGACAAAATGATAGACATCACTGCTGCAAAACAGAACATAGAAAAAATAATGAAAAAAAAAAATGAAGACCACCTAAGAGACCTCTAGGACATTAAATGCACCAACATTTGCATTGTAGGGGTCTTAGTAAAAGAAAGAGAGAAAGAATCTGAGAAAATATTTGGAGATATAATAGCTGAAATATTCCCTAACATAGGAAATAATCAACCAAATCTAGGAATTGCAGAGAATCTCAGGAAGGATAAGCCCAAGGAGGAACACACTGAGACACATAGCAATCAAAATGACAAACATTAAAGACAAAGATAAAATATTTAAAATAACAGGAAAAATGACAGGAACATACAAGGGAACTCCCATAACGTTATTAGCTGATTTCTCAACAGAAACTGTACAAGCCAGAAGGGAACCCCAGGATATATTTAACGTGATGAAAGGGAAGAAACTACAACCAAGAATACTCTACCAAGCAAGATTCTAGTTCAGATTTGATAGAGAAATCAAAAGCTTTCCAGACCAGCAAAAGTTAACAGAATTCAGCACCTCCAAACCAGCTTCACAACAAATGCTAAAGGAACTTCTCTAGACAGGAAACATAAGAGAAAGAAAAACCTACAAAAAAGAGACCCAAAACAATTAAGAAAATGGCAATAGGATCATATCCATGGATATTTACCTTAAATGTAAATGGATTAAATGAACTAAACAAAAGACATAGACTGGCTGGGTGGATGAAACATGTGCATAAATCTACTTCCACTTACCACACTACTCTACTTAACCCTCCAAACTGCAAGCAATTATTTTATATTGTTGGATTAATCACATTTCCATTATGGCTTACAATTGCAATTATTTTTTATTTTTTGTCTAGCTATTGACTGTGAGAACAGGTAAACATATTTTACTATTGTGATTATGTAACTGATTGGTCAACAGAAAATAACAGAATTTTATACAACTAAAACTACTATTTAATAAAAAAAAACCTGTGATCACTTTTTAAAATCCAGATGCACATTAGAATTATCTTGAAGTTTTCTAAAAAATACAAATGTCCAGGTATTGCTTTTTTCTCCAAAGCTCCAAATGTGATTCTAATAAGCAGCCATGTTTAAAAGCAACTGGACATTAATGATCTTTTATCTAGTTTCTTTCACTTTTCTATTTCATATTCAGTGTTCCCATTTCATTTATTTATGTTTTCCAATTTCTCTCTTTTTTGT
>SJYF01000263.1:5558544-5573365 GCA_006410515.1 Procapra przewalskii | reverse complement strand
CCACCCCCCCGCCTTTCAGAGGTTAACTGAGATCACTTCCCTGCTCTCCTGTAAAGCTTTCATGGCCAAGCAGAATCTTTGGGGGATTTTTTGGGAGATGCTATATCTACCATCTTCCCAGATTGCTGGCATTCTGAGGAAAGACAACCTTCTCCTCTACCGATGTCTATGAGTTTGATTTTGTAAAGTGACATCAAGACTCCAGGGCAGAGCAGCAGAAATTGATGAGCAAGTCCAGCAGATGCAGCTAGGAGCAAGGCGATCTGAGTTATCAGGGAGAAGAGCTCCGATGGAGCCCTCTTGGCTAGTTTCCAGACTAGCCAAGAGCTAGGAAGAGCTGGAAGAAAGCAGGCTGACCGGACGAACAGGAAGAGTTGAGTCAGGCAGAAACTGTCATCAAAACTAGTTTTCCTTATCAAATGGCTACACAGCTAGACTCCATTTTCCAACCTGACTCACAGTTAGGTTTGGTCAGGAACTGAGTTCTGAAAAATAGGGTGAAAATGGATTTTGGTTTTATACAGCACTTTTGAGCTGAGAAAGTTGGGATATGGGTGTATTCTGCCATGATCTCTTTGCCCATTCATAATTTTAAAAGCAAGCACTCCAAGAGCCTAGAGAAGATTAGGACTGACCGCAAAATAGGAGGAGTCTGGGTCCCCTGGACCACATGGCAGGTGCACAACCAGAAGTATACATGTGAGTGGACAGTGATAAGCATGAAAAAAAAAACTTTTATTTGAAAAAGAAAATGAGATTTGAAGGTGTATTTGTTACAGCAGCTAGCATTAGCTTAACCAGTATACTGAGCTATCGGTGACCCATGCAATGACTGGGAGAATCAGCAGATCTAGAAAGAGAGGCAGAAGGAAGGCGAGCTGACTGGGGCTGCTGGGGGTGGAGGGATGCCAGGAAGATGTGCAGCCGTGCTGGTGAGAGACACCCGCAGCGGTCCCAAAGGAACACACCCGTTATCCCCCTGAACTGTCGCATCAGATGAAATAAGTGCAGACACGCTGGGCCAGAGGATCCAACAATCACTTTTGTGTCAATCAAATGGGGAAACTGAGGCTTGGTATTTAAAAAAAAAAAATCTTGTCCAGTGAGGGATCCTGTATCACATGAGTGGGGTTTCCAGCTATCATGATGCATAATTCTCTGCTTGACTTGATAGAAAGCTCACAGAATATTTCAGAACCATGGTTCTCAACCAAGAGGTAATTTTGCCCCCAGGGGATATCTGACTCTCTCTGGAGATACTGGTCATCAAAACTGGCAGCTGGCATGCTGTTGGCATCTAGTGGGTATAAGCTAGGGATGCTGCTAAATATCCTATGATCCTCAATACGAGTATCCATACAAAAAAATAACCCAACTCAGAAGATATACTGTAACAAGACTGAGAAACTGTTTTAGAGCACTGAGAAAGTGTTAGTCGCTCAGTTGGGTCTGACTCTTTGCGATCCTGTGGACTGTAGCCCACCAGGCTTCCCTGTCTATGGAATTCTCTAGGCAAGAATACTGGAGTCGGTAGCCATTCCCTTCTCAAGGGGATCATCTCAACCCAGGGATTGAATCCAGGTCTCCCAAACTTCAGGCAGATTCTTTTACCATCTGAGTCACCAGTATTATGTGACCACCCATAATAAAAATTTGGTTTCCAATTTCAAGAAAAACTAATTGTGTGGCTAATTTAAAGTTAGTTTGACCTTGCCATTAGCTCACCATTTTCGTATATTTATTTTTTCAAAATCTCATTTTTGTCTAGAGTGAAGTCCTTATAGTGGAGGACAAGCTTTCCCAATAAAGTATGTATTAATTGAAGAAAGGCCCCAGGAATTTGGCTTACATGTATACAGCTGCACACTGCACACTGAAAATTGAGATTTACCAAGGACAAAAGTCACTGCACAAAATCAATAATCCCCAGAGATAAGAAATGCTCAGCTCTGCATGGATATTCTGTTTTTACCTTAAGATGCATAATTGTTTGCCATATTTGGTGAGCCCTGTAGAGAAGGACTAGGAAAATTCTACTGTGTCAAAAGGAGTCATAGAGTTTTCTGGCTGGCTGGAACAACGCAGAGGTGAAGGTGGTTGTAGGAGTCTATTTTGCAGGTGGAGATGAAGGACGAAATTACAAAGGCTCTGTCATCAGCAGTGAATTCTAGGCTGGCTACACTTCATGCTGCTTTTTTGGGAATGTCTTCCTGTTCTTCTCAGTGCCCCATTATTAATCTCAGCTTGCCAGGGAGAATTTAATTCTTCCTCTATTTTGTCCTTATTTTTAATTGCAAGAAAAGACACTGCTTATCATATTAACTCCGACAGGAACATACATTTATACACCACACTGCAGTTCATGTGTGTGTGTGTGTGCTCACTTAGTCACGTCCAATTCCTTGGGAAGTTCATGAATATTTATATTCACATTGCATGTCCATGTGTGTAAGCATAGGGTAAGCACTCTGATACTATGTTGGTAGAAACATATCATTCTTTTCTATTAATAATTTCAGAAGAGATTCTAAGATCAATTAGATATCCTGATTTGGCTTTTCAGACACTTGTTAGAAAATGTCATTATGAGTTCACTCATTTTGTTAAATACTTGCTTAAGATATGTACTGCACTTTCCTAGGTTCCTGTAGATTTCTCAAGCCTCATCTCTTTATTAAATTAGACAGCCATGTCTTAAGCATTTTTACTGAGCTAACATTCAATGTAAAACCTATGTTCTTAGAAGGTCACTAGAACAACCAGTTGTTTGAACAGTATTTGAACCTCTTTTACAAATTAATGTCAAGGTACTACTGATTGTGTTACCCAATATTCTTTATACTGGTATCCATAGTAATCCATCATTACGTTTAGCTTCAATGTTTATTTACAGATGAAAATTTTGTAGCACATGGGCCAGGTTCGTTTTTCATATTCAGTTTCAATAAACCAATATGTGATTGTAAAACACATGTGCAAATAGGTTTACAAAAGAAAGAAAAGGAAAGGGAAGGAAAAGGGAGAAAAGAGGCTTTGAAGGACAAATTAAGAGACTGTGCTTGTTACTAAAATATCCTTAATTGCTTGAAACTTAAGACAACGCTGAAAGCTAGTTTATTCTCTAAATAAGGAGCAAAGGTAGTGGGAGACAAAAACAAAACGAGAATTTAGAGAGAGTTGTAGAGTCATAAAAAAATGTTAGTTTGCAAGAAATATAATCTGCATACTATACATTGATGAGGACCTAAAGAATGTTTAGCCCCCTCTCTAAAGAGATAATTGGATTCAGGAAAAAATGAAACTCAGTAGAAACCTCTCTAATCCTGAAAAAAAAAATGTGGACAGGAAAGCTGCAAGGTGCTTGAGTTGAATATGGAATTATTTTTGGAGGAAAATTTTAGTGTAAATGAAGTTAGAAACAATTTTAGTTCTTTTTCTGTTTTTCACTCTTTAATATTTTAAAATCAATTTATTACTTATTATTATGTAAAGATACATTTTCAAACTATAAATATGATTAGATTTTGTGCATAACTAGGTAATACCTAAATCACTGAATTATCTCCAAAAATCGACATCACCTAAATTATTAAAGTATTTACATTATAGTCACAGCTCAGCATTCTGTCACCAAGGTCACTTGGTGGCATTCTTGGTTGAATTTAACAAATTAGGCCACATTAAGTTTCCAAAAACATGAATTATTAGCACATGTGCAAATTTTAACTCAAAGCTCTAAATCAGGAATTATAAATGGATGATGATATGACCATGTAATCCAAGATAACTTCTACTTATTTCTCTAGCCATTTGAACTTACAGTCATACTGAGGTAACCACTGACAGGGTTAGAAGGAGCCTCCCAAATGTGCCATACTTGCATGTGGATTATTTTGAGCTAAAGGCGGTCAAGACCTTGTGCATTCAAGAGAAAAATATCAGTTCAGTCGCTCAGTCATGTCCGACTCCTTGCGACCCCATGGACTGCAGCACACCAGGCCTCCCTGTCCATCACCAGCTCCTGGAGCTCACTCACACTCAGGTCCATGGAGTCGGGGATGCCATCCAACCTCCTCATCCTCGGTCATCCCTTCTCCTCCCACCCTCAGTCTTTCCCAGCATCAGGGTCTTTTCCGAGGAGTCAGTTCTTCACATCAGGGGGCCAAAGGACTGGAGCTGCAGCTTCAGCATCCTCCTCAACTATACAGAAGAATTTAAACTGGGGGCCTTTCTGGGCCAATCCCCGGAAGAATTATGAGCAGAGGTAGGTTTTACCTGCATGGCAGGACAAACATCTGATAACCCAACCTCTGCTCTTCCTCTTGTCCCCTGAATTATGACCCCCCCTTCCCGTCACATCCCTTAGCTCAGGATGGCATACATATCTTATTTTACCTTTCTGTTTTTGAACCTCACGTGTGTGGGCTTGTGTACGTGCAAAATTAAGCTTGTCTTTCTCCTGTTTTTCTGACTTCTGTCAATGATTATTAGATCAGTTGAAAAAGCTTTGAAGGTACAAGAAACATCTTTCTCCTCAACACTATCTTACCATAGGTGACTGTTAACCTCTGTTCTTGAGTTTTCTTAGGTTTACTCTTAATTATTATAAAGTGTAGGAACTGCCCCATGCAGAAAACAAATAAAAGAAATGTTTTGTCTGACATTTTCAAGGAAGCAACTGTATTCAGATTAGCATTCATAAGTGATGAATAATTCAGAAATAATCACTATTTCCATTCATATTAATGCAAATTAGCCCTAAAGATTAATAAGCCCCATGGGTTCAGGATCCAAAAGAAATTCGTTACACATAAAATAAATTGCACTCTGAGAGTAGAGGAATATCAATCATAATTAAAATTATGACCCAAAGCAATAATATTGTTATTCTCTGGGTTCTTAATATTCACTTCCACAAGATACAGCTAGCATAACTAGGATAAGCTAGGAAAATGTGGGAAGTCTAGTGAAAAAATCACACACTGGTTAAATTATGTTGTAGGACAACAGATTTTAAATTTTATTTGCAAATTTGTATTTGCTTTCATGTACTAGAATCTCATAAACTCAACTTTATGAATGTGAAAGGCCTACTCCGATTAGCAAAAACATGTATACTTTAAAGATTTTTAAATGAGGATCCAAGTATATGTAGTAACTACAACCAGAATAACAATGAGCTGTCTTTTAGAAGGCCAGAGGGAAACCTATTTTTAATGACTAGGAGAGAAGGATTTGCAATTAGCATATTCATTATTTATATGTAAATTGATTATTCCAACAGCTGCTTAAGGGTGTTAAAAAACAATTTGTTCTATTAAGCAGTTTAAACATTCTTCTTAAAAATCGTGTTTACCTGTTTAATTTGCTGAACGCTGTCTTTCTTCCTTCGGAGCACTGGGCAGGGAAGGAAGACTCAGATTGCTCATCAGTCTCCCATTTTCCCACTGGTGAGATCCTTGAACAAACAGGGAGACAGAGGCCACAGCTCAACATTAATATTTGGGTTACTTCCAGTGTTCTTTTTTTAAGGGTTGCAACATTCTTTGGTTTGGGCAAGGAGATATTTTGCAGCAACAAAGGTTTTCTAGACAGCATGAGAACTTTTCTAGTCCTGAATCCTCTAGTGAGCTCAGAGGAAAACGGTGGAGACTTCAACAGAAAGGACTTCTTTTCTTCAAGGACTGTTTGTGAACAGACAGCTGTGGCCTCCACCCAGGCCCTGATGATCTGCATTCCCAGTGGGCTCAGTGGGTAAAGAAACTGCCTGCAATGCAGGAGACCCAGGTTCAGTCCCCAGGTTGGGAAGATCCCCTGGGGGAGGGCATGGCAACCCACTCCAGTATTCTTGCCTGGAGAATTCCATGGACAGAGGAGCCTACCAGGCTATAGTCCACGGGGTCGTAGAGGCAGACCTGACTGAAGCGATTGAGCACACAGACACGCAGATGAACGTGTGGATATTAAGGGGTGGAGAGCTCTCCCTGCTGGAGGATTCCAATCATGAGAGCCTTTCATTTCATTCCTAAGAGGACATGAGACTCTTGAAGAGAAAGCCACCCTGTGGGCCCATAGCATTTGCTCTGGGATTGCTCATCATCTCTCCGTTCCTCTCCCTGCAGGTAACCACGGCAAACCATCTCCTGTCAATTTCTGTTGGCCTGGAAGATGAATCAGTATTAGGTCAGGACAGGATTTAAATCCTTTAACCACCACACATACCTCTGCCCTTCCCTCTGCTTGTCCAGTGATCTAGACCAGGGCTTTGGAAACCTCACTGTGTACAGGAAGCCGCCGGAGCAGCATGTTAAAGCGGATTCTGGGACTCCTCTGGTGGCCCAGTGGCTCAGACTCCGAGCTCCCAGTAGAGGTTCCCAGGTTTGATCCCTGGTCAGGGAACTAGATCCCACATGCAGTAACTAAGAGTTTGCATCCCCCCAACAATGACAGGGCAGAGCTAAATAAATAAATAGCAGACTCTGAATCAAGAGGGCAGGGTGGGGCCTGGGATTCTGCATTTCTAACAAGTTCCCAAGTAAGGTGGCTGGTGGATGTGATCTCTGTGGGGCAGCAGTGAGCAGTGGAGTGCAGTGAGATCTTAATTCCCTGCCCAGAAATTGAACCTGGGTAGCCTGGATGGAGGGAGAAGGCAGTGGCACCCCACTCCAGTACTCTTGCCTGGAAAATCCCATGGGCGGAGGAGCCTGGGAGGCTGCAGTCCATGGGGTCGCTAAGAGTCGGACACGACTGAGCAACTTCCCTTTCGCTTTTCACTTTCATGCATTGGAGAAGGAAATGGCAACCCACTCCAGTGCTCTTGCCTGGAGAATCCCAGGGACGGGGGAGCCTGGTAGGCTGCCGTCTATGGGGTCGCACAGAGTCGGACACGGCTGAAGCGACTTAGCAGCAGCAGCAGCAGCAGCAGCCTGGATGGAAACCAGGAATCCTAGACACCAGACCAGCAAGGGCTAGAGGCTAGGAAGTTATTTTCCCCTGGATCTTTGTCCCCAGTGAAAAAAGTACCTTTATCACAGAGGCAGGAACTGTAAAGGCAGGTACACAGTTTGTTATCAGAGACAAAGCACAAGAACAAGAGGGAGAGCACACAGAGAAACGGGCTGCTTCGCTGAGACAGAAGCAAGGCAGATGCCCAGCCAGAGGGGAAGGGTGTGAACACCCCCCTCATGAGGAGCAGCACTATGGAGGTGGTGAGCCATTTACACAGGGCAGTCCTTCTGGGTCTTTGTCTTCCTTCAGGCCAGTTATCTGGTTTCTTTTTTCAGACCTGACCTGCACTGGGACACCCCTGGGTGCACATGTACCCCTGAGCCAAGATGGATCTCGAAATGAAGCCTTCTGGGAGGAGCAAGACTCATTACGGCCGGGCGCTATCCCTTGATTTTGACCCACAAGGAGCCTTTCTGTGCATCATAGTGTCCCCCTTGTCCCAAAAGAGCTGGGAGCAGAGGTCCCTTAATCATTTACTCAAACAGTTTTGCCCATCTTTGTCCTTGCCGTGACTCTTACCTTCAGTGTTTACAAGAGAAACACTGGCTTTCTACCCTGTTTCTGTTGTTACTAACATTTCGGAGGCCAAACGGGAGACCAATTGTAAATGCCTTAACTGGAACCCACCTATCTCTTGTCTCAAGTAATGCTAACAGCTGGAAGTATCCAACCTGAAGCCCACTTCTTCATGCTCCATGAAATGCAATCAGGAGGCCAGATGTAAATGTTTAAACTGGAGCTCTATCTCTTATATCAGGTGAGTCACATTCGAGTAGCAAAGGCCTAGAACTGAGCCACAAGCATCTGGTTTTACCATTGGGTGAAACATAATGAGAATAATGTGCTGTGCTGAGTCGCTCAGTTGTGTCCGACTCTATGTGGCTCTATGGACTGTAGCCAGCCAGGCTCTTCTGTCCATGGAATTCTCCAGGCAAGAATACTAGGAGTGGGTTACCATGCCCCACTCTAGGGGATCTTCCCAACGCAGGGATGCATTGCAGGTGGATTTTTACCGTCTGAGCCACTGGGGAAGCTCATGAATACTGGAGTGGGTAGCCTATCCCTTCTCAGGGGATCTTTCCGACCCAAGAATTGAACTGGGGCCTCCTGCATTGCAGGCAGATTCTTTACCATCTGAGCCACCAGGGAAGCCCAAGAATACTGGAGTGGGGAGCCTATAAGAGTAGTTGTAAAAATAGCAGCTAACATATATATTACATGCATATCTATTACTTGTTTAATTTTCTCCATGAATGTGCAAATTGATGTAAAGAGAGATTAATAACATGTTCAATACCACACAGCTAAGGACAGGGTCAGGGTATGAACTCAAACAGTCCTGCCCCAGACCTGCTACACCTTAAGGTCCAGCCCCACTGCAGTGAGGTCCACACCCTGGGTCTAATCCCGCTGCCCTGGAGGTTTCATCCTGTATTTGTTTCATCCCAACTGTGAGAACTTCTCATTTCTCTTTCAGCCTTTGGGCTTCAACTTTCCTACAGAATTTCTTATTCCTTTATACTTAGGGCCCCAGCATCTCCTAGATCTCCGATAAAACATATCTCTTTGGGCTTCCAGACCCACTGCACCAAATACTCCAAAGAGATGAGAAAATAAGCAGGGAGGAAAGAGTTCCGGCTTACTTCAGCTTACACGGAGACAGTTGATACGTTTTTACCATCTTTGAACCTGTACTTCCCAGCAGCACCAATCAGAGGCTCGCATTACAGAAATGCACCCAACACCCACGCTGTTTCTACCCAAAGCCGTATTCGCTCACTCAGCACACGAAGTCTGCGATTTAGATTCAACATTATCCCATTGCTGGTAGTCCTCTAGTCTTTTAGTAGCTTTGACAGTGGTGATGGCTCAAGGGGAGACATAAGCAGGATGACAGTGACCCTATTATGTGCTAACAAAGAAAGAGCCAGCGTGACACTCAGGTGAACACTCTGACTTAGGAAAGATACAGCATGCTACCAGCAGGTAGCTCTGGCTGACAGTCACTGAGGCTTGGAAAACGCATTTACCCCATATTCATATCTATGCTTAGACTGAGGAGGCCAACACCCATGGTCTAGATGCTGATTCTAGAATGTAGACTGAGATTATAACAGAAGCAGGGTCACCTTGAGAGACTGTATAATTAAAATTCAGAAAACAGAGTTAAGGAGGCATAGTCTTCCTTCATAAGATACTCTACAAACATGAGTCTTCCCCCGATGGTAAGGGAAAATACCCGGGGAAAGACGCCCCAAGTACCGGCATGTTTACAATAGAGGTCACAAGAATCCTTTCTTTGGAAGACAGAAGGCATCTCTCATTTTAGTATAAAAATAGTCAGCAAAAACATTGTCTGCGTAATCTTCCCACAGGGCCCGTTTCCCGTTGTCATGATCCTAATGGACTGTGTTTGCTGTTCTCCACCTGTCTTCGGTATCTTCAATCTATCAGCACATTATTCTCCATGCTGGGGGAAATGAATTTGCAAACCTGAACTAGACCATACTTTTCCACTGCTGTTCAGAAAATGATGTTATATCACACACCCAAAGACTCAGAATCCAGTTAGAATTTTCTATTACCCCTGAAATATTCCAAAGACTCAAAGTATTGTGTGTTTTTTTTTTAAAGAATCCCAAGTCTAATATTGTGTTTTTTATAATATCCTGAGTGTGGGAACAACAGAAAATGAACTGAAGGGCTTTAAACATCTCACACTATCTTCAACTGTCTCAGAAAGAAGAAAGAGTAAGAGATGGGTGTAGGGGGTGGGGATGGGGAAGAGTGTGAATCAGATCACCAGGGCTATTTCTTAGACAATACTGCTGATATGGGATAATCCTTCCAACATGCAATTTGCTCCTTCACTCAGTATTTCCTGAGGGCATTCTACCTGCAAGACACTGAACAAGATGCAAAGGATACTGGAATGAACAAGACAGACATGATCCTTGCCCTCAGGAAACATGCAGAATAATGACCACATGGTCTATCTTCAATGTGCTATGTAATCAACTACTTTTTTTATTTCTTTATTTTCGATTGAAGTATAATCGCTTTACAGAATTTTGTGGTTTTATGTCAAACCTCAACACGAATCAGCCATAGGTGTACATGTATCCCCTCCCTTTTGAACCTCCCTCCCATCTCCCTCCCCATCCCACCCCTCTAGGTTGATACAGAGCCCCTGTTTGAGTTTCCTGAGCCATACAGCAAATTCTCGTTGGCTCTCTATTTTACATATGATAATGTAAGTTTCCATGTTACTCTTCCCGTACACTTCACCCTCTCCTCCCCTCTCCCCATGTCTTTAAGTCTATTCTTTATGTCTGTTTCTCCACTGTTGCCCTGTAAATAAATTCTTCAGTACCATTTTTCTAGATTCCATATATTTGTGTTAGAATACAGTATTTATCTCTTTCTGACTCACTTCACTCTGTATAATAGGTTCTAGATTCATCCACTTCATTAGAACTGACTCAAATGTTTTCTTTTTTATGGCTGAGTAATATCAGCCCTGGGATTTCTTTCAAGGGAATGATGCTGAAGCTGAAACTCTAGTACTTTGGCCACCTCATGCAAAGAGTTGACTCATTGGAAAAGACTCTGATGCTGGGAGGGATTGGGGGCAGGAAGAAAAGGGGACAACACAGGATGAGATGGCTGGATGGCATCACTGACTCGATGGATGTGAGTCTGAGTGAACTCCGGGAGTTGGTGATGGACAGGGAGGCTGTTAAGGGACCAGACCTGAGCCATGACAGGCTCAACAAGCTATACTTAGCCTAAGATTCAGATTCTTGTAAAACCTGAGTCATGATTCTGGGAAACCACACCCTGGGAAAGTCCCACTCGCACCAAACATGAGCCAATCAGAATTGGGATTTTGATTCAAACCTGAGCCAATGAGATTTTGTGATTTGTGTGATTTGACCAATGAGATTTTGTGATTTGTATGATTTGAAAAATCCCACGTGTGTGCATGAACTAACCAATTGCTGTTTGCCAACTCTTCTGTTGCAACATTTGAACCAGGCTAAATGTATAAATACTGCTGTAATCCAGAGCTCGGGGCTCTCATCAAGACTCTACTGCACTGGATGAGATGGGAGCCCTAGCTCGAGCTAGCAATAAAACCCCTTTTTGCTTTTGCATTGCCGTGGACGTCTTATTCTCTCGGTTCTGGGATCCGGACTCTGGGCATAACAAGGCCTGGCGTGCTGTGATTCATGGGATCGCAAAGAGTCAGACACGACTGAGTGACTGAACTGAACTGAACAGTCCATTGTGTATATGTAACACAACTTCTTTATCCATTCATCTTTCAATAGACATCTTGGTTGCGTCCATGTTCTAGCTATTGTAAATAGTGCTGCAATGAACAATGGGATACATGAATCTCTTTCAATTTTTGTTTCCTCAGGGTATATGTCTAGGAGTGGGATTGCTGGGTCATATGGTAGTTTTATTCATGCGTTTTAAGGAATCTCCATACTGTCTTCCATAGAGGCTGTATCAATTCACATTCCCACCAACAGTGCAAGAGCATTCCCTTTTCTCCACACCCTCTCCAGCATTTGGTTTGTAGACTTTTTGATGAGGGCCATTCTGATTGGTGTGAGGTGATAACTCATCATAGTTTTGATTTGCATTTCTCTAATAATGAGCGATGTTGAGCATCTTTTCATGTGTTTGCTAGCCATCTGTATGTCTTCTTTGGAGAACTGTCTGTTTAGGTCTTTTCCCCAGTTTTAGATTGGGTTGTTTGTTTTTCTTGCATTGAGTTGTATGAGCTGCTTCTATATTTTGGAAATTAATCCTTTGTCAGTTGTTTCATTTGCTATTATTTTCTCTCATTTTGAGGGTTGTCTTTCCACCTTGCTCGTGTTGCGATTCATGGGGTCGCAAAGAGTCGGACACGACTGACCAACTGAACTGAACTGAACTGAACTGAACTGAATAGTTTCCTTTGCTGTGCAAAGCTTTTCAGTTTAATCAGGTCCAGACTTGTTTACTTTTGTTTTTATTTAGGTGGGTTATAGAGGATCTTGCTTTGATTTCTGTCATCACATGTTCTGCCTATGATTTCCCCTAAGAGTTTTATTGTTTCTGGTCTTACATTTAGGTCTTTAATCCACTTTGAGTTTATCTTTACATATGGCATTAGGAGGTGTTCTAATTTCATTCTTTTACATGTAGCCATCCAGTTTTCCCAGCACCATTTATCGAAGAAGCTGTCTTTGCCCCATTGTATATTCTTGCCTCTTTGTCAAAAATAAGGGACCCATAGGTGCATGGGTTTATTTCTGTGCTTTCTATCTTGTTCTGTTGGTCTATATTTCTGTTTTTGTGGCAGTACCATACTGTCTTGATGACTGTAGCCTTGTAGTATAATTTTTATTCTGCTCTTCCAAAGTTATTACCACCATTTTATTTTCCAGCTCACTGATTCATTCTTCTGCTTCAGATATTCTGCTATTGATTCTTTCTAGAGTATTTTTAATTTCAGCAATTGTTTTGTTAATGCTTATGCTTTAATTCTTCTAGGTCTTTTTAAATTGATTCTTGCATTTTCTTCCATTTTGTTTTCAAGGTTTTTGATCATCTTTACTGTCATTATTCTGAATTCTTTTTCGGGTAGTTTGCCTATTTCATCTTCATTTACTTGGACTTCTGTGTTTCTAGTCTTTTCCTTCATTTGCACAGTTTCTCTGTCTTTCATTATTATTATTTTTTAATTTATTGTGTTTGGGGTCTCCTTTTCCCAGGCTTCAAGGAAAGCTGAATTCTTTCTTCCTTTTGGTTTCTTTCCTCATAATGTTGGTCCAGTGGTTTGTGTGAGCTTCCTATAGGGTGAGATTTGTGCTGAGTTTTTGTTTGTTTGTTTTTCCTCTGATGGGCAAGGCTGAATGAGGTGGTAATCCTGTCTGCTGATGATTGGGTTTGTATTTTTATTTTGTTTGTTGTTTAGATGAGGTGTGCTGCACAGGGTGCTACTGGTGGTTGGGTGATGCGGGGTCTTGTATTCCAGTGGTTTCCTTTGTGTGAGTTCTCACTATTTGATACTCCCTATGGTTAGTTCACTGGTAGTCTAGGGTCTTGGAGTCAGCGCTCCCACGCCAAAGACTCAGGGCTTGATCTCTTTCTTCCTGCATGCAAGGACTCAGGAACCTGCTGGAGTCATCATCATGGCTGTTCTGCTGGCTGCTCTGTTAAGCAGCAAGTCCTGTTTCAGCTCGGAAATGCTTTAGTTAATATGTCCAATGGATCATCTCATAAGAAAGCAGCTTCTCTGGACTTCTCTTCAATATTAGAAGTCTGGGCCCAGTATTAGATGCCCCAGATACAGGACTGAACAAGAGAGAATGAGAGAGGAGTGAACGAGTACTTTGCCCTCCAGAAGTTTATCTCAGTTGCATGTATATTAAGCAGTGTATATAATTTCCTTGTCTCAATTCTCTCATCTGTGGAGGGATAAGAGACAGGCACCATGGCCTGTTCACTGTGCTCCCAGGAAAGCGCTCTGCCTCCTCTGCCTCCTGAGGACCTCACGTGGACACGTGTGCCTGAAATCAACTATTTTTTAATGCTACTTTAATCTTCCTAAGCTTTTTATCTTCTATCATTCTTTTCTTTTATGAAGTACCTCTTCTATAAATCCTTACAAGAGTAGAAACTACTAAATATTACATTTGCAGCAAGGTATAATTATTAAAAACTATCCCATCTTGGGAGATTAGTGGGGAAAGAGTCTGGGAGCACTTGAGGTTGGTGTGGCAGAGTTAGAATAGCAAGTTGAACATAGAAGATGGGCCAATATGAGGTACTTAAAAGCACTAAGCAACAACAACAACAATAATAAAGGCTATTTTAGCACTTGACACGCAGTATCTATCTTTAACTTCCATGACAGCTCCTTGTGAAAGTATAGTTATTAAAATCACTTTCAAGTGCTACAAAATGATGCTCTGAGAGGGTAAATAATTTGCCCAAGATAGTAAAACAAAAGCCACTGCAGAGACCAAACCCAAGTGCTCTAGTCCAAAGACAAATGATCAAATACCATGATATGCTGACCTCTCAAATTTTGGCATATGTGAGAGAAAAGGAGAATATGGGACAAAGTCACCTATAATCAATAAAAAGAAGATACCAAGTTGAAGTGTGGTTGAGAATAAAACATCAGATACTTAAAGTTAATCCAAAATTGTGAAGATGGAGGATGGAGAAAGAGGTGAGGTGAACAGCAAACCAAGAGCCCAGGCACATGCTCTTGAGTGAACATCCTCTGATGGGGTCCGCGCAGAAGATGGATGGTGTCAACCTGAGCATGAATCTCAAATCGTCGCCAGGGCTGAGCATTCCTGCCCCATGTCTGAAAGACCCTTTCTCACTACTGCTGCCTCACCTTGAGATGCCGCCACTGAGCAGAGTCTGTCAGCACGGAAGCGGCCACCACTTCCTCTAGAGAAGCGCCACTCACCACATGCAGTGGGCACCAGCGAGCTTTTCTGTTATGGTGAAAGTTGAGGAGGCGCCCTGACAAATCCAACCACTGTCCTTTCCATCTCTGCTAATAATAGGTCTGTAATAATAACTAGGGGGACAAAATTCCTCACCCTTAAATATCATAGCATTTTCAAGCCTGAGGACTTTCCCAGGTGCTTTGGATAGTGCACTTCTCCAAAGGACATGGAAGAGAAACATAGCCCTGAATCAGGCAAGAAAATTTCTCTAGCAATTTTTAATATTTTTACTATTATTTTTAATGGAAATACAGTTGATTTACAATATTGTGTTAATTCTGTAC
>SJYF01000263.1:5496749-5555551 GCA_006410515.1 Procapra przewalskii | reverse complement strand
GCTATGGTTTTTCCTGTGGTCATGTATGGATGTGAGAGTTGGACTGTGAAGAAGGCTGAGAGCCGAAGAATTGATGCTTTTGAACTGTGGTGTTGGAGAAGACTCTTGAGAGTGCCTTGGCCTGCAAGGAGATCCAACCAGTCCATTCTGAAGGAGATCAGCCCTGGGATTTCTTTGGAAGGAATGATGCTGAAGCTGAAATTCCAGTACTTTGGCACCTCATACAAAGAGTTGACTCATTGGAAAAGACTCTGATGCTGGGTGCGATTGGGGGCAGGAGGAGAAGGGGACGACAGAGGATGAGCTGGCTGGATGGCATCATGGACTTGATGAACGTGAGTCTGAGTGAACTCTCGGAGATGGTGATGGACAGGGAGGCCTGGCGTGCTGTGATTCATGGGGTCGCAAAGAGTCGGACATGACTGAGAGACTAAACTGAACTGAACTGAACTGAATTGTACCACACCTGGAAAGTTACATAATCTCACAGAGCTTATTTCCTGTTCTATGAAATAAGATTAACAACAACAACAAAAAACTTGCTACCTTTCATGGTCTGTTGATAAAATTTAAAAAAAAGAGATATGCAAAGCAGTCCAACTGTAGTCAGTACTCAGATGAGCATATTTTTCTCTCACCCCTCTCTAGGACCCGGGATAGTGAAACTGAGCACGATCCTCTGGGGTTCCTGGGCATGGAAGCCTTCCTGTCCCCCATTTCTTTTTTGTAAGGAATAGACTGCAGCCTCCTTAACATTCCCTGAGTCCCAAAGGGCAGGTTCAAATATTTGTTGATGAGGGAAGCTGAGAGAGGCAGAGGCAAGGGAAGAGCAGCCAGGAAAAAACAGTGCAGCCTCGGGGCAGGTCCGCGCTCCCCTGCGAGGGGTGCACATAACTTTGAGCTCTTCTTCAGAATTAAAAACCCCAACAAACGGAAGGTGTCAGCATTCTTTGTTCCAGAGAAGGTCTCAGAACAGAGAAGCTCACCGGGAGACCACCTGAAGCCAAATTAAAGGAGTACAGGCCCTGCACACACCCTGACCCTTAACAGCAACTTCACCCTTGAACTACTGCTATCAAACCACTCACCAAATCCTCCCAGGTTGGAACACACAGTTTTGGGGGTACAGGACCACTATGTCCCCTTTTGCCTGGCAAAGAAATAAAACTATTCTCTACTTCACCCAAAACTCTGTAACCAAGATTCAATTCAGCACTGGTTCACAGAAGCTGAGTTTTTAGCATCAATACTACAAGCCACAGTGATCCTTACAAGACAGAGTCTCCACTGCTTTCTCGCATCTACTGCTGCCTGATAGCTGACTCAATTCTACCCCCTTCTCGTTTTTATCTCACCCTGTTTTCTCCACATCTTTTCAGTACCTCATCACCCAAGATGCTGACAGATGGATTATTCACTACAAATAAGCCAAAGCAAACACATCCGTTTTGAGACTACTGCCAGTGATCTTGGGCAGACAGAAAAAGTAATATTCAAGAGCTTATGCAGAATGAAGGATCTGTTTATCCCTCGACAGAGCAAAATTTCGGACTAGTTCCTAACCCTTCACAAATTCTAAATAGATAAGTGTATATTCGTGCACATAATGATATTTGCTTTCCAGTATGTGGCAAAAGGACAAATTCCACTTTTCACACTGAATGTAATTATAGTATAAGTGTTAATGTAAAATTTCAAATCCAGCCTTAGAAAGCATTGACAGCAAGTAAGAGCAGGTTTATAAATCTTCTATAACATGCTCATTCATTTCTATTGTATATTGACTAACTGCTTCTTTTATCTTTTTTCATCCTTCCTTCCTTCCTTTCATTCTTCTTGCCTGTGACAATATGCCTCACTCTCAGTGATATGTTTATATTCAGTCATTGTTCGGAACACATAAAATTGGGATGATATACAAAATATAGACCAGCCCAACATGGGACAATCCCAGCTTAGCTGAATGCATAAAGCAGGGAGCAGTGCTCAGAGCAGGTCTCCTGTGGCCTGGTCCCCTAACTATTCAGCCAGATGGTAGAACCTGAGTGAAGTGGTGGAGATCAGCAGAGCTCTTTCCTTGCTCTTACTCATGTGGACTCATGTTGTTGTTGCTCAACTGTTAAGTCATGCCTGACTTTTTGCAGCCCATGGATTGTAGCACACCAGCCTCCTCTGTCATCCACTATCTCTCGAAGTTTGCTGAAATTCATGTCCACTGAGACAGTTATGCTATCTAACCATCTCATCTTCTGCTGCCCCTTTCTCCTTTTACCTTCAATCTTGCCCAGCATCAAGACCTTTTCCAATGAGTTGGCTCTTCACATTAGGCGACCAAAGTCTTGGGGCTTCAGCATCAGTCCTTCCAATGAATATTCAGGGCTGATTTCCTTTAGGATTTACTGATTTGATTTCCTTGCAGTCCAAGAGAATCTCAGGAGTCATCTCCAGAGTACCACAGCTCAAAAGCATCAATTCTTCAGCGCTCAGCCTTCTTTGTGTTCCAACTTTCACATCCATACATGACTACTGGAAAAACCACAGCTTTGACTATATGAATCTTTGTTTGCAAAGTGATGTCTCTCTTTTTTTTATTATATTGCCTAGGTGTGTCATAGCTTTCTTCCCAGGAGCAAGTATCTTTGAATTTCAAGACTGCAGTCAGTGTCTGCAGTGATTCTGACGCCCAAGGAAAGAAAATCTGTCACTGCTGCCGCTTTTTCACATTCTATTTGCCATGAAGTGATGGGACTGGATGCCGTGATCTTAGTTTTTTGAATGTGGAGTTTTAAGCCAGCTTTTTCACTCTCCTCTTTCACCCTCATCAAGAGGCTCTTAGATTCTCTTCACTTTCTGCCATTAGAGTGGTATCATCTGCATATCTGAGGTTGCTGATATTTCTCACAGCAATCTTGATTTCAGTTTGTGATTCATCCAGCCTGGCATTTTGCATGAGGTACTCTGCATATAAGTTAAATAAGCAGGGTGACAATATACAGCCTTGATATACTCTTTTCCCAATATTGAACCAGTAAATCGTTCCATGTCCAGTTCTAACTGTTGCTTCTTGATCCAGAAACAGCTTTCTTAGGAGACAGGTAAGGTAGTCTGGTACTCCCAACTCTTATAGAATTTTCCACAGTTTGTTGTGATTCACATACTCAAAGGCTTTAGCACAGTCAATGAAACAGAAGTAGATGTTTTTCTGGAACCAATAAATGCTGCCAATTTTATCTCTGGTAATGTTGCCTTTTCTACGGCAACTTGTGCATCTGGAAGTTCTTGGTTCATGTACTGCTGAAGCCTGGCTTGCAGGGTTTTGAGCATAAATGTTTTAGCATGTGAAAGTGAAGTAGCTCAGTCATGTCCAACTCTTTGTGACCCGTAGACTGCAGCCCACCAAACTCCTCTATCCATGGGATTCTCCAGGCAAGAATACTGGAGTGGGTTGCCATTTCCTTCTCCAGGGGATCTTCCTGACCCAAGGATTGAACCCAGGTCTCCCACACTGCAGTCAGATGCTTTGACCTCTGCGCCACCAACTGAGCACAATTGTACTGTACTTTGAACATTCTTTAACATTGCCCTTCTTTGGGACTAAAATTAAAACTGCCCTTTTCCAATCCTGTGACCCACTGCTGAGTTTTCCAAATTTGCTGACATATTGAGTGCAACACTTTCATAACATCATCTTCTAGGATTTGAAATAGTTCAGCAGGAATTCCATCACTTCACTAGTTTTGTTCACAGTCATGGTTTCTAATGCCCATTTGACTTCATACTCCAGGATGTCCATCTCTAGGTGAGTGGCCACACCATCGTGGTTATTGGGGTCATTAAGATCTTTCTTGTACAATTTTCCTGTGTATTATTGCCACCTCTTCTTAATCTCTTCTGCTTCTCTTAGGTACTTGCCATATCTGTCCCTTATTGCATCCATCCTTGCATGAAAGTTTCCCTTAATATCTTCAACTTTCTTGCAGAGATCTCTAGTCTTTCCCATCCTATTGTTTCCCTCTACCTCTCTGCACTATTCATTTAAGAAGGCCTTCTTATCTCTCCTTCCTATTCTCTGGAGCTCTGCATTCTTTTGGGTATATCTCTCCCTTTCTCAGACAACCACTTTGCCTTCTTGCATTTCTTTTTTCTTGGGGATGGTTTTGGTCACTGCCTTTTGTACAATGTTACAAATTTTCATCCATAGTTCTTCAGGCACTCTATCAGATCTAATCCCTTGAATCTTATTTATCACCCCCACGGTGTAGTCATAAAGAATTTGATTTAGGTCATACCTGAAAGGCCTAGTGGTTTTCCCTGCTTCCATTTAAGCCTGAATTTTGCAATAAGGAGCTAATGATCTGAGCCAGTCAGTTCCAAGTCTTGTCTTTGTTGTACAAAGCCTCTCCATTTTTGGCTGCAAAGAGCATAATCAATTTGACTTTGGTGTTGACCATCCGCTGATGTCCATGTGTAGAGCATCTCTTGGGTTGTTGGGAAAGGATGCTTGCTATGACCAGCATGTTCTCTGACAAAACTCTGTTAGACTTTGCCCTACTTCATTTTGTACTCCAAGGCCAAACTTGCCTGTTATTCTGGGTATCTCTCCCTACATTTGCATCCCAATCACCTATGAAGAAAAAGATATCTTTTTTTGGTGTTAATTCTAGAAGGTCTTGTAGATCTTCATAGAACTGGTCAACTTCAGTGTCTTCGGCCCCAGTAGTAGGGGCATAGACTTGGATTACTGTGATGTTGAATGGTTTGCCTTGGACATGAACTGAGATCCTTCTGTCGTTTTTGAGATTGTACCCAAGTCCTGCATTTCAGACTCTTTGTTGACTATGAGGGCTATTCCTTTTCTTCAAAAGGATTCTTGCTCACAGTAGTAGATAAAATAGTCATCTGAATTAAATTCGCCCATTCCTGTCCATTTCAGTTCACTGATTCGTAAGATGTCGATGTTCAATCTTGCAATCCCTTGCTTGGCCGCATCCAATTTACCTTGATTCATGGACCTAACATTCCACGTTCTGATGTAATATTGTTCTTTACAGAACTGACTTTTCTTTCACCACTAGACACATCCACAACTGAGTGTCACTTCTGCTTTAGCCTATTCACTGTCTTCTTTCTGGAGCTATTAGTAATTGCTCTGCTCTTCCGTAGTAGCATATCGGATACCTTCCAACCTGGGGAGCTCATCTTCCGGTGTCATATCACTTTGCATTTTCACACTGTTCATAGTATTTTCAAGGCAAGGATACTGGAGTGGGTTGCCATTTCCCTCTCCAGTGGACCATGTTTTCTCAGAACTCTTCACTATGACTTGTCCATCTTGGTCAGGGGCGGGGGCACTGCATGGCATGGCTCATGAATGACTTTATCGAGTTTTGCAAGCCTCTTTGCCGTGACAAGGCTGTGATCCATGAAGGGGAGTTACTCATAAAGTAAGCTTCAACTCATTGATGGTTCTTTTTGCTGAAGTCCTAAAATTGCTGTTACTTTGAGGAAATTACAGGAACTGACTAGGAGAGTTGCCCTACATTTCTTGAGCCTTACTTTTCACAAAGCAGTGTAAGCTCTAAATGTGTAATCAGATCAAAAGATGGCTTCACCACAGGAGGGATCAAGCCCAGAAACGCTCGATGCTACCAAAAATATCACTTACCAGGACCCTAGGGCATATGCCAAGAACGGTCATGGAAGAATATACATTGTCGGCCACCTTTGTGTTCTCTTCCTAAGAAAGGCAGTGAGAGCCACATTCACGTCAACAGCTTGTTTGTGTGTTGTTCCATCAAAGGGTGCTGACAGCCCTGTTTGAGCAGACTTGCTGTGGCCTCAGACAGACCAAGAATAATTGGAAGCTAATTTACCGTGGAAAGCTTAATGATATTTGAAATCACAGATGAGCAATCGGGAGATAGCAGGAGGAATATTCAGGCAGGCAAATAGGCACAGCATCAGGGACAAACACAGCTTGTTTCCCTCATGAGCTGCAACAAGCCCCCAGCCACTGTATCAGGCAAAGTTGCTGTGCCTGAATTCTTTATAAATGATTGATGCTATTTTTTAAACTATATAAATGATTGATGCTATTTTTTAAAACTAAGTTCATCTTAATTGAACATGCATATGGAAAAGGAATAATGTACTATGGGGCAACAGGAATATTTTGTTCTCTCTGCCTTTCATGCATCAGGTTTGGTCTTTGGCCTTTACAAATGTGTTCAAAGGCTGTCCTCTCTGCTTTTAAAATTCATAGACTCGTAGGCTTAGAGAGGCCTTAAAAGCTGATCTGGTATAGATACAAGGTTCTTGCTGCTTACTTATTTTGTTAACCAGATTCAGAGTGGTGGGGGGCAGGTCTTGAGCTGCTTAAGGCTGAACTGGTGGCCAGCAGAATGGAGACCAGATCCGAGACATTCGATCCTTCCTCCCTCTTTGTGGATTCTTCTTCACAACGATCCCATCTGGATCCACTCACTCTGATCCAGAACCTTCTTCTTCTCTGTTTGCTTGGGTACTATATTTCAGCACGGGAGAAAAGTGAAGCCAGTGTTTGGTGTTTCATCTCGCAGCTCCTCTCATCACCTCTGCAGCACCACTCTGCCCTACACTTCTCTTACCTCGTGGAAAGTAAACTGGAGACAAGGCTCCCCTTCGTCCTGCCAGCCCTGCCTGCTCCTTGAGTCTATTGCAGGAAGTCCAGATCTGAGTTCCTGAGAGATTTTACGCTGTATGAGTTCTGTTTTTCCACTAAGCAGAAGCTAAGATGCTCAGTAAGTGTTGATGTTGCTGTAGTAGAGAGTCTGCTCGGTGTGGCCGCATTGCAACTGGTTGAGGGTTGGGGGCTCTGAGTTTGGCCTGTCTGGGATCAGCTCTGGATTCTCCTCCTTCCTCGTAACTGACAAGCTGTTTCATCTCTCTTGCCTAAGTTTCCTTATCTGTAAAAGGGGGATAATAATATTGCCTTGTGGAGTTATTGAGAGAATCAAATGAACATGCTTGTGAAATCTTGTCCAAATACATGGCACCTATGTGTTCAATAATCTTTTTTATTATGAAGTAGGTACACAGTGCATTGTGTGGGCTGCAACACATCCCAGCATCCACACACAAGACGTGAAATCAGAAAACGAGCTTCCTTGGATACTGAATGTTGGGATTGGGAGGGAAGATGGGGGAGGGTGGTGGTGAGATTCCACCTCAGCTGAGCTCAGCCACACCCACGATGAACTCTTGTCAGACATCACCATTCAGCCAGTACCCCCAAGGCTTCCTGGGGGAGAGTTGTGACCCACAAAGGGGACACATGAAAACACTGGCCCCAAAATAGGCAAAAGTCTCTAAAGGGTCAGGACCAATCCAGTGGGACAGAGTCCACCACAAGGGAAAGTCAGGGACTTTTATGCAACACTTGGTTTATCTTCTATCCAGGTTAAACTGAGAGTCTTGCATCTGGGAATGGCTTCCTGAAAATGGCACATTTCACTTCCTCCCATCTTTGTCCATGAAATCATTCTTCCAAA
Source organism: Procapra przewalskii (assembly GCA_006410515.1). NCBI lineage: Eukaryota > Metazoa > Chordata > Mammalia > Artiodactyla > Bovidae > Procapra > Procapra przewalskii. Next base: position 5,548,022 of record SJYF01000263.1, on the reverse strand, counting down.
TGTGATGTTGGGGAATGGGTGGAGGAGAGGAGTCTCTTCTGAACTTCCCTAACAGGAGAGATGAAGGATACGGTCTGCTTAACATTAAGGATGAAACAAACTTATCAAGGACATCAGGGCAAACTGCCATGTAATGATGCAATATTATGAGTCACATTTCAGTTTCTTTACTACTTCCATTGAATTATTATAAGAAATGAAAGAAAACAAAAATCATCTTTAACTACCTTGTCTGGGCAAATGATGGGTTCAGGACTCCCACTGAAGTTGCCTTAGCTTTCACCCCATCAACCAACAAAAATCCATTTTGTACGTTGCTGTTGTCTAGTCACTTAACCCTGTCTGACTCTTGTGACCCCATGGACTGTAGCCTGCAAGGCTTCTCTGTCCATTGGATTTCCCAGGCAAGAATACTGGAGTGGGCTCCATTTCTTTCTCCAGGGGATCTTCCTGACCCAGGGATAGAATCTGTGTCTCCTGCATTGGCAGGTATATTCTTTACCACCGAGCCACCAGGGAAGCCTGAATTTTTCTTTTGTTATGGAGAGCAAGATGACATCACTAAGCTCTGCCTCCTGGAATATATGTGTTCAGACTTTTCTAACATTAATGCTAGCTAATAGCCACAGCAGGAAAGAACAAAAGATAAATAGTTTATTTTCCCTGTTTATATTTCTAATTCTCAGGCTAATATTTAAAACTAGCAATCTATTTTTATTACAAGCCTTTTGAATCTGAAAAATTGTATTTTCTAGTGGTACATCAGAGCCCTACAATCAAGGTGATAGATTATTTTCAAGTGGTAATAATACTGCTGATAATCATAGGCTTTAATTTGACAAATAATTGGCTTTGCATCCAGAAATGGATAATAAAACACCACACCAAAAGGCAAACTTGTTCTTTTTTCCCCTGAAGCAGATATCAGGGACATTTCTTGAATCGTGTACAACAATGTACAAATCACTAAGATTAGTATTCCCTCAAGAGACAGTCTCAATTATTGAAAATCATGCTGAATTTGCTTACCAAACTAGTGATTCAAAAATCAAAACTATTTTCTTCAATTATAGAGACTGGGAGTTCCACTCAAGACCAATCTCTTTTATACATTTAATATCATTTATTCAACTAATTTCTTACCTCATTTCTCACATTTCTGCCCCCCTGTATTTCCCACTCTGCAATCTTGGGCCTTTTGGGTGGCGGGGGGTGGGGTAGGGTCCTGGGCCATGTGATTTCACTTCCACTGTGAGGTCCCCGCAGCCACTCTCTCCTCCTGACCATGTGCTTCCTCCACAGACCCTTCCTAGGCAGTGAAGTCTCCCCTTAGCCTCTAGACCAGACCAGCAGTCCTGATTTTATGTCTTTGTGTGTGTGTGTGTGTCTGTGTGTCTAAGTAGCTCAGTCATGTCTGACACTTGGAGACCCCATGGACTATAGCCTACCAGGCTCCTCTGTCCATCAGATTCTCCAGGCAAGAATATTGGGGTGGATAGCCATTCCCTTCTCCAGTGTATCTTCCTGACCCAGGAATTAAAACTGGTCTTTTCAATAAAAATTGTTAAATGAGGCTTATAGTTGCCAAGGGTAAGAGGAGGAAAGAAATGGGAGGTTGAGATTAGCAGATGCAAGCTATTATACACAGGATGAATAAGCATCAAGGTCCTGCTGTATAGCACAGAGGACTATCTTCAGTATCCTACGATAAACTTTTAGGATTAAAATAGCTCAACTGGAATTCCATCACCTCCACTAGCTTTGTTTGTAGTGATCCTTCCTAACGCCCACTTGACTTGGCATTCCAGGATGTCTGGCTCTAGGTGAGTGATCACACCACTGTGGTTATCTGGGTCATGAAGATCTTTTTTCTATAGTTATTTTGTGTATTCTTACCACCTTTTCTTAATATCTTCTGCTTCTGTTAGGTCCATACCATTTCTGTCATTTATTGCGCCCATCTTTGCATGAAATGTTCCCTTGGTATCTCTAATTCTCTTGAAGAGATCTCTAGTCTTTTCCATTCTATTATTTTCCTCTATTTCTTTGCATTGATCACTGAAGAAGGCTTTTTTATCTCTCCTTGCTATTCTTTGAAACTCTACATTCAAAGGGTATATTTTTCTTTTCTCCTTTGCCTTTCATTTCTCTTCTTTTCTCAGCTATTTGTAAGGCCTCCTCAGACAACCATTTCACCTTTTTGCATTTCTTTTTCTTGGGAATGGTCTTGATCACTGCTTCCTGTACAATGTCACAAACCTCCACCCATAGTTCTTTAGGCATTCTGTCTATCAGATTTAATCCCTTGAATCTGTTTGTCATTTCCACTACATAATCATAAGAGATTTGATTTAGGTCATACCCAAATGGTCTTGTGATTTTCCCTACTTTCTTCAATTTAAGTCTGAATTTGGCAATAAGAAGTTCATGATCTAAGCCACAGTCCATTCCTGGTCTTGTTTTTGATGACTGTAGAGAGCTTCTCCATCTTTGGCTGCAAAGGATATAATCAATCTGATTTCGGTATTGACCATCTAGTGATATCCAAGCAGAGAGTCTTCTCTTGTGTTGTTGGAAGAGGGTGTTTGCTATGACCAGTGAATTCTCTTGCTAAAACTCTGTTACCCTTTACCTTCCATCATTTTGTACTCCAAGGCCAAATTTGTCTGTTATTCCAGGTGTTTCTTGACTACCTACTTTTGCATTCCAGTCTCCTATGATGAAAAGGCCATCTTTTTTAGGTGTTAGTTCTAGAAAGTCTTGTAGGTCTTCATAGAACCATTCAACTTCTGCTTTTTCAGCATTACTGTTTGGGGCATCAGTTCAGTTCAGTTCAGTGGCTCAGTCGTGTCCGACTCTTTGCAATAGACTTGGATTAATGTGATATTGAATGGTTTGCCTTGGAAATGAATAGAGATCATTCCATCGTTTTTGAGATTGTCTCCAAGTACTGCATTTCAGACTCTTGTTGACTATGATGGCTACTCCATTTCGTCTAAGGGATTCTTGCCCGCAGTAGTAGATATAATGGTCATCTGAGTTAAATTCACCCATTCCAGTCCATTTTAGTTCACTGATTCCTAAATGTCGATGTTCACTCTTGCCATCTCCTGTTTGACCACTTCCAATTCATGGACCTAACATTCCAGGTTCCCAGGCAATATTGTTCTTTACAGCATCACACTTTACTTTCATCACCAGTCACATCCATAACTGGGTGTTGTTTTTGCTTTGGCTCTGTCTCTTAATTCTGTCTGGAGTTATTTCTCCTCTCTTCTCTAGTAGCATATTGGGTACCTACTGACCTGGGGAGTTCATCTTTCAGTGTCCTATCTTTTTACCTTTTCATACTATTCATGGGGTTCTCAAGGCAAGAATGCTGAAGTGGTTTGCTATTCCCTTCTCCAGTGGACCACATTTTGTCAGGACTCTCCACCATGACCTGTCTGTCTTGGGTGGCCCTACACAGCATGGCTCATAGTTTCATTGAGTTAGAGAAGGCTGTGGTCCACGTGCTCAGTTTGATTAGTTTTCTGTAATTGTGGTTTTCATTCTTTCTTCCCTCTGATGGATAAGGATAAGAGGCTTATGGAAGCTTCCTGATGGGAGAGACTGACTATGGGGGAAACTGGGTCTTGTTCTGATGGACAGGGCCATGCTCAGTAAATCTTTAATCCAATTTTCTATTGATGTGCAGGGCTGTGTTCCCTTCCTGTTGTTTGACCTGAAGCCAAACTATGGTGGAGATACTGAAGATAATGGCAACCTCTTTCAAAAGGTCCCATGCACACACTGCTAAACTCAGTGCCCCCCCACCCTGCAGCAGGCCACCACTGACCCACACCTCTGCCAGAGACTCCTGGACACTCATGGGCAAGTCTGGGTCAGTCTCTTGTGGGGTCACTGCTCCTTTCTCCTGAGTCCTGCTGTGCACAAGGTTTTGTTTGTGCCCTTCAAGAGTCTGTTTCCCCAGTCCTGTGTAAGTTCCAGTGGCTCTATGGTGGGGTTAATGGTGACCTCAGGAGAATGTTGGATGCTACCGAAAAGATATGCCAAGTCCAAGGGCAAAGGAGAAGCCCAAGAAAGATGGCAGAAGGGGGGAAATTGCATTTAGAATCAAATACCATACCTTCCAGAGATGCTCAGGGGGCTCAAACAAAACCTTGCACACACCAGGAGATGCCCCCAGAGATGGAGCCAGACCTGCCTTTGAGTGTTTGAATGTCTCCTGTGGCGGTACAGGTCAGCAGTGGCCTGGGTGCAGCAGACCGGCTCCTGTCAATGGTTGTTCAGCAGTGAGTTTTAGTTTTGGAGTTCTCACAGAAGAAGATGAGCGCATGTCCTTCTACTCTGTCATCTTGTAGGGGAATACTGGAAAAGGTCAGTTTTCATTCCTATCCCAAAGAAAGGCAATGCCAAAGAATGTTCAAACTACCACACAATTGCGCTCATCTCACACGGTAGCAAAGTAATGTTCGAAATTCTCCAAGCCAGGCTTCAACAGTACATGAACTTCCAGATGTTCAAGCTGGATTTAGAAAAGGCAGTGGAACCAGAGATCAAATTGACAACATCCATTGGATCATCAGAAAAGTAAGAGAGTTCCAGAAAAATATCTACTTCTGCTTTATTGACTATGCTAAAACCTTTGACTGTGTGGATCACAAGAAACTGTGGAAAATTCTTCAAGAGATGGGAATACCAGACCACTTGATCTGCCTCCTGAGAAATCTGTATGCAGGTCAAGAAACAACAGTTAGAACTGGACATGGAACAATAGACTGGTTCCAAATCGGGAAAGGAGTACATCAAGGCTGTATATCATCATCTGGCTTATTTAACTTCTATGCAGAGTACATAATGCAAAATGCAAGGCTAGATAAAGCACAAGCTGGAATCAAGATTGGTGCGAGAAATATCAATAACCTCAGATATGCAGATGAAATCACCCTTATGGCAGAAAGCGAAGAAGAATTAAAGAGCCTCTTGATGAAAGTGAAAGAGGAGAGTGAGAAAGTGGGCTTAAAATTCAACATTCAGAAAACTAAGATCATGGCATCTGGTCCCATCACTTCATGGCAAATAGATGGGGAAACAATGGAAACAGTGAGAGACTTTATTTTTTGGACTCCAAAATCACTGCAGATGGTGACTGCAGCCATGAAATTAAAAGACGCCTGCTCCTTGGAAGAAAAGCTATGACCCACCTAGACAGCATATTTAAAAGCAGAGACATTACTTTGTCAACAAAGGTCCATCTAGTCAAAGCTACTTTTCTAGTAGTCATATATGGATGTGAGAGTTGGACTATAAAGAAAGATGAGCGCTTAAGAATTGATGCTTCTGAACTGTGGTGTTGGAAGAGACTCTTGAGAGTCCCTTGGACTGTAAGGAGACCCAACCACTCCATCCTAAAGGAAATCAGTCCTGAATATTCATTTCAGCTGAAGCTGAAACTCCAATACTTTGGCCACTTGATGCAAAGAACTGACTCACTGGAAAAGACCCTGATGCTGGGAAGATTGAAGGCAGGAGCAGAAGGGGACAACAAAGACTGAGGTTGTTGGAATGCATCACTGACTCAATGGACATGAGTTTGAGTGAGCTCCAGGAGTTGATGATGGTCAGGGAAGCCTGGTGTGCTGAAGTCCATGGGGTCGAAAAGAGTCAAATCAATGACCAGCTGAACTGAACTGATGATTAACTTTGATTGAAAAGAACGTGAAAAAGAATGTATATGTATGTGTATAAATGATTCACTCTGCTGTACAGAAGAAAGGAGTACAACATTGTAAATTGAAAAAATATTTTTTCAAGTTTTGGAAAAGTCATCAATAGCCTAGCATTTTCTCAGAGAGAAACAACCAATGCCATTTTAGCTATACCAGCTTTATCAAAAAATGAATAGTCTACAAAAGAACGTCTATTAGGCCCTTTGAAGTAATACATCACGTACACCCTACCCCAGTCCCTTGTTCAATATATCTTTGATGACATATATATGGTGGCGCCATGGGGTCGGGACCCCGCGGCTCTTAGCGCAGGGCACTGGTGCTTCACACAGAGCGCTGGTGAGCCAGCTGTCGCATAGGCTGCTGCCTTCTGAATGGCGTTCTACCACAAGGCAGCATATGCCTCTCAGACATGGGGAGAAGGATCGGCGCAGCTGCTCTGGGAGCCAAGACTCCAGGGAACTCTTAGTGCAAAATCTGACAGAGTGCCTAGGGAAAGAGAATGAATCCTGCCCTCAACAAATACCCATCCAGCCCCAGGGCTCCTGAAGCTGCTTTCACAAGTAGTAAAAGTTGCCGGCCCGTGATCCATCATTTTTGGTAGGCCTGCCTCCTCACGAAGCTGAATGCATGAAAATCCCCCATTAAGCTCACCCCCCATTAAGCTCACCCCCCCCCCACACACACACACAAAATTCTCCAGTCTCTTAAAATAGCTTTAAAAGTCCTCTGTATGCTTTTCTCCTACCACAAAATGAGACGCACACCCACGAATCTTAAAGGAATATTTCTAAAGTACCATGAGTCAGAGGAGTGAGAAATTATGTATACATGTTATTACAGAAATGTCTAAAATGATTAAGAAGGGATTCATTTTAGCATCAAAAATCTTTACAGCTTTCCAACATCATGGAAAAGTTAGCAGATATAAAACACATTATGACATTTCTCAGAAAATAAAAGAGAGGAATATAAATTTCAAACAAATAAGAAAGTGTCACCAAGAAAAATGTAGAGCAAAAGATTTAAAATAGAACTCCTGAAACTGAAAAACAAACCCTTTGTGGGCCTTGGTAACAGTAATGATGATAGTCAAGATGATTAATAATAGAGTCGGCACTCAGAGAGTGTGCTTACCAAGCAAAGGTATTCGGGGATTATGCCACGCATTAGTGGAGGCAGAATTTGAATCCTTCTTTTAAAGAGGAAAACCATGTAGGAAAATCAGTCCTGTGTCTTGTCCAGACAATTGTCCTCTCTTTTCATTCACAGTTTTGTTTACTGTAAACAAAGCAGAAATGAAGCAGCACGGTGTTAAATTGTGTTTTTGTTTTTCTTTGTTGAATGAGCTGTCTCTTTTTGGTTGTTACATGATTTAGTTCAAACCTTCACACAGACAAATTTTACAAAGTATGCTTTTTGAAACACACAGTTTTGGTTCCTCACATGTTTGGATCAAATACTTTGATAACATTCTTATAAAATTTAGTCATGTGTTGGAGATTTCAACCTACAGCACAAATGAGCCACTAAACCATGGGCTCTCTGTTCCTACTTATCTAATAGGGCAAAATCATCATCGATCACAGGGAATCATTTGTTTTCTTGAAACAAGTTATACAAGCAAGAACATTCCGTTGCAGCCTGACTAGGGTCACACTGAATTTAGCATCCCAAAGCCTAGGATACAGGGTTTTGGTCAGGATCTCTGGTGACTCTCAGCCTGCAGTGGCTTGAAGCAGGGCTTCAGTTCCCAGCCAGAGATGAAGCCAGGTCTTGGCAGTGAGAGAACCAAATCCTAGACATTAGACCAGTGGCCAGCGACAGAGGCCCTGGCCCTTTTCTTGGCAGAAAATGAATTTCCACAAAGATGGAAAGTAGTGAGCCAAAAGAGTACAATACGGGTGGATAAACACATGGGCAGCCTCTAGACCTGGTCTCACCCTCGTGCAGTTTAAATCACTTCTCTGGAGCATTTCTCCCAGGTTTCCTTTGGCCAATCATTTTGATTTGCCTGGTTCACAGTCCATATTTGGTTTATCTCAGGGTCCTTCCTTGTGAGTCAAGATGGATTCCACCCAAGAGGCTTATGGGTAGTGAGCATCAGGTAGCATCACTCCACTGTGACCGCCATGGGGCCTTTTTGTGCACGTGTGGTCAGGGAAGTGTCCTGATTTTGAAAATGGTCTCTCATCTTCTATCTGCGCAAGGGCAGGCCTTCTCTCTCAATTGTCCTGCTGTGAATATTTTGGAGTTTCAGTCCACAGGGGACGACTCTCCAATCACTTAAACCTGGCAATGGAGAGGGGGCATCCACCTCTTGCCTCAGTCAGGTTCCTACTTTGTCCCATCTGGTCATAATCAAGCTCCCCTCAAACAGGGAATGACCTTGATTTCCAGGCTAAGAGCTGGCCTGTCTTCCTGGACAAGTCTCTCTATTTTTCCCTGGTGAAAGGTTCTTGCAGAACTTCTTCATCTGTTTGGAGTTCTTGGGTGGAGAGGAAAAGAGCCTTTAAAAGGCTAAAAGGAAGTCCTTCAGCCTAAAGTGTACTGACACAAGATGATAACTCAAACATATGAGAGGAAAGGAAGAGCCAGGATGGTAAACATGTAGGTAAACAGCAAACACGTTAAAAGCATATTCCTGCAGCACACGGGATCTTAGTTTCCAGCTCAGGGATCAAACCCACTTCTCCTGCATTGGAAGCTCAAAGTTTTAACCACTGGATTACCAAGGCAGTCCCTTTCCCTTAACTTCTTACACACAGATTGTATAAAGGAATAATTATTAACTCTGTGTTGTCAGATTTCTAATAAGAAATGTAGCATATAATGATAGAAAAATTATAGTGAAGAATAATTGGAGAAGGCGATGGCACCCCACTCTAGTACTCTTGCCTAGAAAATCCCATGGATGGAGGAGCCTGGTGGGCTGCAGTCCATGGGGTCGCTAAGAGTTGGACATGACTGGGCGACTTCACTTTCACTTTTCACTTTCATGCATTGGAGAAGGAAATGGTAACCCACTCCAGTGTTCTTGCCTGGAGAATCCCAGGGACAGAGGAGCCTGGTGGGCTGCCATCTATGGGGTTGCATAGAGTCAGACATGACTGAAGCAACTTAGCAGCAGCAGCAGTATAAAAATAATAAGATAAAGAAGAGGAAAGGAACAGAGCTACATTGGAGCAAAGTTTCTATGTTTTATGAAAATTGAGTTAGTCTTAATCTATAGGAGATTGTGATACATTAAGATACATTTTATAACTCCTAGAGAAATCATTGAGGGAATCACTTTTTTTTTTAAGTTTAGAAAATCAACAAAGTAATTGAAACAGTACTTCAAAAATATTTTTCTTAACAAAAAAGGAGGTAAAAGAAGAGAGGAATAGGCAATTCAACAGAAATTGCTGGAGATTTCAATAACCAAGATCCAATAACTGATAGAGCTACTTTATAAAGAATCAGCAAGGATACAGAAGACTTAAACAGCATTACCAACCAACTCAAACTATATTTCAATAAAGTTGTGAGGTTTCAAATGGCTAATAAGTAATATGAAAAAGAAAAATAAGTGGCTCTGTTTGACTGAAAATGCTTGACCTCATTACAAGGAGAAAATGCAAATTAAAAGTGTATTTGAGATACAGTTTTACAGTGCAATGTTGCTAAGATTAAAGTTTGTAACACACCTGACTGCTGAGTGCACAGGCAGTAGACAGCCTTTATGGCTGGGAGCAATGTTGATCTGGTGTCTCCTCCATGTGAAGTGGTTTGGCTTTATCTATCAAAATTTTAAATTACATATTCTTTGACTCACTAATTACATCCTACTCCCACTAATGCCAAATAATGAATTTATATTCAATTTGCTACAAGCAAAAGATTGCAAATAATCCAAAAGTCCATCATCCACAGTTGACTAAGATAAATTATGGCATAACCAATGAGTAGCATCTAACGTAGTTGTAAAACTATGCAGCTCTATGTGAGGTATTTGGGAAAGATTTGCAATCTCTAGTGCCCAAAAGTAAAAGCAGAACAGTGTGTATAGAGTAAGCTGGCATTTGTGAAGTAGGAGTTAGGTACAGGATTATGCAGTAAAAACATTGATGATATGTTCTATACTTGTGTTCAGGGAAAGAAGATGAGTTCCTTAAAAACAGGAAAATAATAAAACTTCATTTTCACAGTCTACTCTTTTGTACTTTTAAAATTTTGTATCATGTGCAAAACATTGAAAGCAATAACAGCATGATAATTATCTTTACAAAGGGGCTTTGAATAAGCTTAAAAGGGATTTCAAGAGAGTACTGGGCCCATGCTAAATGGGATAGAATATTTCCATTCTGATTATTAATATAAAACATTGAGACACTCGTTAATATCCTGGTTTACAAGTCCTTGCTTGTCACTATAGCAACAACTATAAATTTGGACTTTAAAATACTTCTGTTTGGGAGAAATTTCTATTTAAGTACTAGAAAATTTATTTAATTCAAGCTTGACTTTTTGTATGGTGGAATTATTTTTTGAAAAATCAAACATTCCATTTTAAGGTAACTTTTTAAAATTGAGGGTTTATTTTCCTATAATCCATGGTTGTAAAAAAATAATTTCAGAATATTATTTCAGACTGTTGCAAGTTCAGAGGATAATTATGCTAAAAACTAAAAAAAAAAAAAAAAGCCTCTTTGATATACACTTTGAGAGCAGAAATCATTTGCTCCTGCCCTCATAGAGTTAATGGTAATTCAGCATCCTTGAAGCAAGGTTTTCCCCCTGGATGGTCTCGTATAGACACATGTTCCTTATCAAACTTCGTCACACCAAATATTTTAGGTCTCTTAAGCCTTTTTTTGGTAGTCCTTTCTTTCCTGCCTGGGATTTTTTTTTTTTTTTACTTTAGTATCAATGTTATGTTTTCTGTTAATTTTATTATGTCTCCTCAAAACCTGAAAATTTCTTGTTAACAAAACTTCCAAAGTCGAAGCACCAAGGAGCTGAAGACTGTCAGAGAAAATAAAATCAAAACCTACACAGTAGACAGGATGGAAAGCTCATCTTACCATCTCTTCCAGGCTTTTTCTACTAAAGAAGCTCCCACTGACTCCTAAAGACCTAAGACCAACACTTGACTTCAGACCCCTAATGGTTTTCTCGTTTAAATACAAACAAATTGACTTAGAATTTTTTTTCCCATGCCATTTAGCAAACATAAGTTGAGGGACTATATGTCAGAGATAGTCTATTTAGCACTAAAGAGGGGAAAACAAGTCAGTCCCAGTCCCAACCTGCCAGGAGCTCAGAGTCCAAGTGGGGAGACAGCCAGGCACACACATAAGTGTGATAAAATGTGTAAGTAGAGGCCACTGTGAAGAAGAAGGTGATTCTGAGACAGGCTGGGACCTGGGACCCAAGATTCTCTGCTGTAACTTCTTTTGGAAAAGCCCAAACGAACTTTTTGGCCAACCTAATTTTAAAAAGTGAGTTGAAATTTGTTCGGTGCTCAGTGCAGAGAAGTACTTCTGGAAGCAAGCAGAGGACTGAACCAGCATGCTGTTAAGGGAAATACCTAATAGCGAGACTTTAAAGAGAAATAACCCTGCAGCGGTGGCTGCAACGGCAGGGATGGAGGAGAAGTCAACCCCCCACGTCCCCGCCAGTCTACCTTCCTAGCTTCTCCTCACTTACCTAGGAATCTGAGTTATAAAGCCAGGAGAATTTCACAGGACTTGGGGAAATTCAAAGATTATATTTATAGGTAGCTTGCAGACTGTAAATGAACCTATACACAAGCCTTACAGAGCTGTTTGCAGTGGGTAAAGTGTGGAAGCAACCTAGATGCTCACTGTTTTGAGTCTGATTAAATACATTATGATAGCTCCATGATAGGTAACAGTATGAAATTATTTTTAAAACTAAGGTAGTAACAAGTGCTGCAACGAACACTGGGGTACTTGTCTCTTTCAGTTATGGTTTTCTCAGGGTACATGCTAAACAGTGGGATCGCTGGGTCATACGGCACGTCTGTTTCTAGATTTTTAAGGACTCTCCATACCGTGCTCCACAGTGGCTGTGTGTGCCAAGTCACTTCAGTCGCGTCCGACTCTTTGCGATCCTATGGACTGTAGCCCGCCAGGCTCCTCTGTCCATGGGATTCTCCAGGCAAGAATGCTGGAGTGGGCTGCCATGAACTCCTCCAGGGGATCTTCCTGACCCAGAGCTCGAACCTGCGTGTCCCGCAGCTCTGCACTGCAGGCAGATTCTTCACTGCTGAGCCACGGGGGAAGCCCAATGTGGTGGTATCATTACCCTGTGTAAGACAGACAGCAAGTGGGGACTTGCTGTGTGACGAAGAGAACTCAACACAGTGTTCTGTGACCACCTAAAGGGGTGTGGTGAGGAAGGAGATGGGAGGAGGTTCGGGAGGGAGGGGACATGTGCATACCCGTGGCTGACTCCTGTTGATGGATGGCAGAAAACAACACAATATTGTAAAGCAATTAGCCTCAGATTTTTTTTAAAAAATTAGGAAAAACAAACTAAGGCGATGTTACATGTACTGAAACGGATTCGCTCCAGGATACATTTGGTGAAATAACAAAAAACCAGGGCTGGCCATGTATACTGCTTCTTGTAGGGGGTTTTTAAAGGTGATGCATACATTACTGGGAATGTCGCTGCTGTTTAAACCTATTAAACACATAATGGTTATCCATTTTAAAACCAGACGGCTCAGGAAGTCATTCTTCTCCCTCATTCCCTCTTTCATCTGTGAAAACAAACAAGCTGATACTAACCAGGATGGTTTAAAGCAAGAGAGATGGAGCAGGGACAAGAATTCATGTGCAATCGTAGAGTTTCCCTGCAGAATTAAACACGGTCAACAAAAGCACCAGGTGTAACACTTCAGCTGGGCTTCCCTGGTGGCTCAGCGGCGAACAGGAGATGTGGGTTGGATCTCGGGGTTAGAAAGATACCTTGGAGATGGACACAGCAACTCACTCCAGTAATCTCGCCAGGAAAATCCCATGACAAAGGAGCCTGGCAGGCTACACAGTCCACAGAGTCATAAAGACGCAACTTAGTGACTAACCAACGACACTCCAGCGAGAGGTTTGTACCAGCATCCTGTTCTTTTGATCAACAAATAAAACCTCGTTTTTCTTTCTTTGGGCATATATACAATTGTTGTGATTTCAGAGGCAGAGGCTTGGGGACTGTCCAGCGGGTCAGCAGCATGTCTTCTGGGACACCAGGACTCTGTCCACCAAGCATTAGAGTCTGACATCAGGGTAGCAAGCTGTTCTGTTCAACAACAGCCTGGTGCTATAAGGAGCAAAATGAAAAGTGTGGCTGTTTCATAGAGGCCCCTGCGCTGTGGATGTGGCTGGGTTGCAGTCGGTTCTGCCTGGACGGTGTCAGTTTGAAATTTGTGCTAGCAGTGAGACTACCATTTGCTATCTCCCATGCACCTCAGGGCTTCCCAAGAGGCTCAGTGGTAAGGAACCCGCCTGCCAATGCAGGATCTCCTGCAGGAGGCGCAGGTTCGATCCCTGGGTCAGGACGATCCCCTGGAGAAGGAAATGGCAATCCACTCCAGTATTCTTGCCTGGAAAATCCCATGGACAGAGGAGCCTGGAGGGCTACAGTTCATGGGGTTGCTAAACAGTTTCATTTTCACTTTCATGTACCTAAAAGTTTCAGTCCACTGTTTTGTGTGTTGTGTTTTTTTTTTTTTTTTTTNNNTTTTTTTTTTTTCCCAGCCTCACAGCTTGCTGGATCTTATTTCCCCAACCAGCAATGGAACCTGTGCCCACTGCTGGGGAAGTACGGAGTCCTAACACTGGACCACGGGGAAGGCCCTGAGACGTATTTCAGTCATTGTGTGTGCCTTCCACGACTTGCACACGTTCCTCATGTTCCTGGTTTAAGAAGAGAAAACTGGACTCCATTTTAATCAACTTCTGTACACTAGCACAAAATAAAAGGAAAGAAAAGGGAAGCTATTTTAAATCTGGAAGCATTCGGAGTTCATAAATGACCAAAGCAATAGGACGCATCCGTTTTACTGATAACAAAGAATCCCAGAAAGAGGGCCTGGGAGACCGTTCTCCTCACTCCCACAGCTCTGCGGAAATCAGGGGAGGCTGAACTGTTTCTCTGGTTTCACCGGCAGTGGGGATATTTAATGACGACAAATTAAGAAGCCCAGTGCCTCAGCGCCTGCTGTCCACTTGGATCACAACGTGCTGCCCGGAAGCGGTGATGCTGACCTGCCCGCTTAGCCTGCAGCCCCGCGGCCTCCGGACCTCAGTCTGCCCTGCTGGCTCTTTCTTACCCTCCAGTCTGACCCCAAGACATGCGAAGTCACCTCAGTCATGTCTGACTCTTTGCAACCCCATGGACTGCAGCCCGCCAGGCTCCTCTGTCCATGGGATTCTCCAGGCAAGAATCCTGCAGTGGGTTCCCACTTCCTCCTCCAGGGGATCTTCCTGACCCAGGGATCGAACCCACATCTCTTATGTCTTCCGCATCGGCAAGCAGGTTCTTCACACTAGCGCCACCTGCTAAGCCCTCCAAAACACCTTTGACGTTAAAAAACAAAGTTTACAAAGCTGGAACCCTTGGCCACGTGAAATCTAGATTATTATGACTAGAATTTGAAAGGTCTTTCCTGCCTGCCTGTATGGCCTGCGGTGACCTGATGAGAAATCAGAGCTGGGGCTTCCCTTCTCCCAGCACCTGCAATGTGTCCTCCAGGGGAATCGTGTCAGAACGGAGGTTTCCCAAGCCAAAAATACACGACCAGCTTTCCAAAACAGCAGCCACAAAGCATTCCATCTGACTCACCTGGGACCAACACACTCCCCCGTAATCCTTCCCTGTCTTTTGTTCACACACAGAGAAATCCATTCTTTTGATCAAATTTCTAAGCTTGGAAATACGCTGCTTGCCTGATAATATTAAAGGGACACCTTGAGAGGTTATCTAGCAGACACGGGCAAGCAGTTCCAAAATCACGCAGCAAGGATTCTCCAGCCAGAGCATCGATCTGCATTCACTCCCCTGCGTTTGTAATCAGCCTCCTGTCAGCCAGTGTCCACACTCACCACATCATGCAGCCAAAAAGACACGACCACGGTCTGTTTCTCCAGGGGAAGATCTCTGTCAGCGACAAACGCATGCACACACAGACCTGAAAGGCCGGAGAAGCTCAAGTTCTTTCAGACCATGCAGAATCTGATACAAATTCTCCACTGCCCTTATACATGGTGCTAAAAATAGCTGTTGGGGATGATGAATGCTACTTGTCATGAACCAACTCGGGAGGCTCCGGTTCATTCTGTACCATATTCAAGACATCCAACACCCCCATATACCCTTTGATGTAGATCAAAACTCCAGGTTGTCTTCTGTGCTTCTAACCAACGAACTACACAGCTCAAACTTCCTCAGATCCCCTCCCAATGATCTACTACTTTGCTAGAGTGGCTCACAGAACTCAGGAACAGTTTACTAGATCACAGATTGATTACAAAAGGACATAACCAGGAATGGCCAGATGGAAGACATGCAAAGGGAAACATTTGTGGGCAGGGAGGCTGGGCTTCCATGTTCTGGGCACCAACACTCTGGCAGCATGCCCACATGTTTACCAAAAGAAACGCTACAGGGAGGAGGGAGGCAGGTTCAAGAGGGAGGGGACATACGTATCAGTTCAGTTCAGTTCAGTCACTCAGTCGTGTCCGACTCTTTGTGACCCCATGAATTGCAGCACGCCAGGCCTCCCTGTCCATCACCATCTCCCAGAGTTCACTCAGACTCATGTCCATCGAGTCAGTGATGCCATCCAGCCATCTCATCCTCTGTCGTCCCCTTCTCCTCCTGCTCCCAATCCCTCCCAGCATCAGTCTTTTCCAATGAGTCAACTCTTCGCATGAGGTGGCAAAGTACTGGAGCTTCAGCTTCAGCATCATTCCTTCCAAAGAAATCCCAGGTTGATCTCCTTCAGAATGGACTGGTTAGATCTCCTTGCAGGCCAAGGGACTCTCAAGAGTCTTCTCCAACACCACAGTTCAAACACATCAATTCTTCGACACTCAGCCTTCTTCACAGTCCAACTCTCACATCCACACATGACCACTGGAAAAACCATAGCCTTGACTAGACGGACCTTAGTCAGCAAAGTAATGTCTCTGCTTTTGAATGTGCTATCTAGGTTGGTCATAACTTTTCTTCCAAGGAGTAAGCGTCTTCTAATTTCATGGCTGCAGTCACCATCTGCAGTGATTTTGGAGCAACCAAAGAATAAAGTCTGACACTGTTTCCACTGTTTCCTCATCTATTTCCCATGAAGTGATGGGACCAGATGCCATGATCTTCATTTTCTGAATGTTGAGCTTTAAGCCAACTTTTTCATTCTCCTCTTTCACTTTCATCAAGAGGCTTTTTAGATCCTCTTCACTTTCTGCCATAAGGGTGGTGTCATCTGCATATCTGAGGTTATTGATATTTCTCTCAGCAACCTTGATTCCAGTGTTTCTCATAATGTACTCTGCATATAAGTTAAATAAGCAGGGTGACAATATACATACGTATACCTATGACTTATTCTTGTTGATGGATGGGAGAAAGCAACATAATACTGCAAAGCAATTATCCTTCTATTAAAAATAAATACACAAAGAAACAAGAAAAAAGAAACTCTCCATATCTGTCCTTTTGGGTGTTATGAAGGCTACATTTGCAGGCATGATTGATTAATCATTGGCCATTTGTGACTGATCTCAATCTCCGGCCACTCCACTCCTCCCCAGGAGGTAGGGGTGGGGCTGAAACTTTCAGCTCTCTTATCTAGGTGGGTTTCCCTGACAACCAGCACCTGCACCCTTTGGTTATCTCAGGGTTTTCCAAAAGTCACCTCATTAACATAACAAACGACAACTTTCCCATTCACAGCTTTTAAGAAATCCCAGGTATTACTCCGCCCTCTGAAAGAATGAAGCAATGCCACCTGCAGCAACAGACAGTGTCTGGTGTGCCTGCTCAGTCATGTCTGACCCTCGGCGACCCCATGGCCTGTAGCCCACGAGGCTGCTCTGTCCATGGCATTCTCCAGGCAAGAATACTGCAGTGGGGAGCCATTTTCTCCTCCAGGGGATCTTCCTGATCCAGGGATAGAACCCTGTCGATAGAAGGGAAATGGGTTCAATCCCTGGTCCAGGAAGACCCCACAGGCCATGGAGCAACTAGGCCCATGCATCACAACTGTTGAGCCTGTGCTCCAGAAGCCGGGAACCACAACCACTGAAGCTCTCACCCCAGAGCCCGTGCTCCACAAGAGAAACAGCTGCAAAGAGAAGCCTGCAGAGCGCAACTAGAGAGTAGCCCCCAACTTGGGGCAACTAGAGAAACCGCACGTGCAACAGCAGACTCAGCACAATCAAAAGCAATAAATAAATAAACAGAAAGAAATGCCGAGAGATCTGTGCTGGGATGCGAACAGAAATCAAATCTGTATTTCCCACTGTAACTCACAATATCACATGCCCTGCTGACATTGTGGCTGGATAATTCTTCATTGCAGTGGGCTATCTTGTGCATTGTAATATGTTTAGTAACATTCCTAGCCTGTAACCACCTAACCCCCTTTATGACAACCAAAAATGTCTCCAGATATTGCCAGAGGTCCCCTCAAGGGCACAATCACTCTCGGTTGAGACCACTTATCTAAAGGACCAGGGCAGAAGATTTAGGGAGGCCCCCAGAACCACAGAGGTCTGACAATAGGGACCTCAGGCAGGCTGGTTGAGGTTCAAGGACAAGTCTAGTCTCTAGAAAAGATGTGGGGTGTGTACCCCTCAGGATTCCAATTGCTGAAAACGGCCTCACCCGAAGTGGCTTGAGCAATAAAAGATTACCTATTAGAATAGGACCTAAAAAGTCCAGAGATAAGCTAACTTCAGGTATGTCAGTAATGCATCAATGTCAGGGACCCGTTGACCAAAATTGCCTGCCTTGACAGGCATGACGACGACCACTTGCGTGAGTTGTCTCACAATAGGAGGCTGTGGGGCCCTAAATGGGAAACCTCGGGGTGGGGGGTGGGGGTGTTAGCTTTACAGTTGGAAACAGTTGGAAACTAAGATGGCGCCTGGCGGAAGTGATAGGGGCTGGGTCTATGTTTGTCAAAGTTTTTGATTGGCTCTCTCGATTTCCATGCACGTGAGGATTTGACCTTTAACGTGATCGGTGCAACTATGGAAAGTCCCTCCTAAACACACCCCCCACCCCCCACCGCTTGCCTATATAAGCTGGGAGTTTGCAGCAATAAAGTGGAACCGCTTCGTGTCTGATTGTCTCTTGCTTGTCGAGGGGCTGGGTTGGTGGACAGCAGGCTCACCTCTCCTCGGGACCCCTCAGCTTTGCTGAGGGAAGTTCCAGTGCCTCTACTCTTTCTGCGGAGCGCCCCCCAGCAGGAGGCCTCAACAAGGAACATGGTGCTGCTCCAGAAAACTAACTGGGAGAATCTGGGAGGGACCAAAAGCAGGGAGAAGATGCCAGCCCATAAGATGTCTTATCAATCTCCCAGAACCCTTTGCACCGGAGTCCATCTTCACTGAGAGATTTACTCGCCACCAGGAAGGACCCTGAGTCAGAACAAACATGGACCAAGCAAGATGACTGGCCAGAGACAACCAGGAACTAACCCCATTACCATGAACCCAAGACTTTGAGCCACGAGGCAGAGCAGTCCTCCTGGGCTCCCTCACCCTGCTGCTCTCTGCCCGGGGGCCCTTTCCCAATAAATTCTCTGGCTTTGACATCCCATGGGTCTCCTTGGACAACTCATTTCTGAGTGTTAGACAAGAGCCCGCTCTTGGACTCTGGAAGGGGTGCCCCTTCCTGCAACATCAGGACTCAGTTTCTCTCTACTGCTGCTCTCTGCTCTCCTGTATTATACGGCCCCTTATGGTGGCAAAGCCCCACCACTCCAGGTCTCATCCCACCAGCTTAGCAATCAACCCCGACACAAGAAAGCTTCTCTTTTCCAATATTCTAGGTTTTAAAAAAAAATGTATGCTAATGGCTGATTCACCGTGATGTTTGGCAGAAACCATAACAATTCTGTAAAGCAATTATTCTTCAATTAAAAAATGAATATATATATATTTTAAAATATCACAATTGGGTCTCTTTGGACCATTGTGTCTCCTCTCAGGCTGATCAAAGTTAGGAAACTGATGAGTTGTGGAGCATGCCAAGTGATCAGCTCCGAGTCACATGTCTCTCCTGGATTTGGAGTTTCACCCAAGGTACCTAGATTATCCCTGGAGGTTGGAATGGTTCCCCAAAGAAACTCTCAAGATGCTAATACCAGAAAGGGTTACTGGACAGGTGCCACAGAGTAAGTTAGCAGTTTGCACCTAGAAAAACCAAGGCAGTACACCAGAAATCAAAGTAAGGGCTCTTGTTCTGACATGAGCACAGAGACCCAGTGCTGGCCTCTGGGCATACGCTGCTCAGATGGAGCACTATTTATAACTGTTTTCTCTCAAACTTTCCTTCCCAGATCTGTGAGCATTTATTAAACATGAAGAGTTTTATGCATTCAAATAACAGCGTTTGATCTTTCCCCCTGCCTGGTTCTATTTGCATACCTTTGCCTTCATTCTGCCCTTTCTGAAGATCCCCTGGGGTAAATTCAGACTTGGACCAGCTCCTTCTCGCTTGATTACAGACAATCTCTGTTTTCTGCTGCTCACATACTGATGGATGGTGACCCAGTGGGGTCTGCTAACTGCCAGGTTGAGGAAAGGGAGGAAGATTTACAATATCTTGGCCAGGCAGTGGGGAGGAGCATATTTCTTCCTGACTTAGCTAGTAAGCAACTGATGTCCAGAAAAGAAAAAAGAAAAAGAAGTGTTACTCACTTAGTTGTGCCCGACTCTCTGGGTCCCTAAGGACTATAGCCTATCGGGATCCACTGTCCATGGCGTTCTCCAGGTAAGAACACTGGAGCGGGTTGCCATTCCCATCTCCAGAGGAGCTTCCCAATCCAGGGATTGAATCTGGGTCTCCTGCATTGCCGGCAAATTCTTTACAGTCTGAGCCACTAATTTACATCCAGAAACTATGCTTGCCGTGATGTCTGCCTTCATCTTCACATTGCAGTCTCCCTGTGTGCATGTCTGTGCCCAGTGTCCACAGATTCTCTTACGATAAGGACGTCGGTCACACGGGATTCGGGGCCATCCTGACTCCAGAGTGACTGCATCTTACTGGTCACATCTGCAGTGACCCTCTATCTAATTAAGGATGAAGTTTTCAAAGCACGGTCTCCCTAATGAGACCATAGGTGCGATTTTCACTTGTTGAAATGTTGATTCCTTTTACAAAGTCTTTCTGAGGGTTTCTCTGCAGACTCCATCTTGTCACATCCATCTCAGGTGATACGCTCTTCAGGATATGAGAAGAGCAGCTGCGTGTCCCTTATAAACCTGCACCCTTTTGATCTCACCGTGTGACAAACTGCAGGGGCTCGTGTGAAAATGCAGAGGCTGGTCTGTTCTCATAGGTTTACAGCTGTTTTGCCCAAAGTGAAAGCTCCTTGAGGACAGCAACTTCTGTTAATCGAAGACAGCAGAGCATCTGTAGAGGAGCGAGCCCTTGCTGTGGACATCTGCCGCTGGCTGCTGGCCCAGGACTCGCCTGCCCTGCAAGCAGCCGTCTAGGGTTCCCAGTGTCTGGGAGGGACCTGAAAGGGATGCTTTCAGTGTATGCATTCCTAAATGATAACAAGAGAGTTGTTCCTTTACAAGCATAAGAATATTCAGTGGATTGGAATACCAAGCCAGCTTGCTTCTCATTGGGAACTTGATAACGAGCCTCCAATTGTACTGTGATAATTGTCTGGTTTGGAGTCCTCTTCCACTCTGCAAGCTTGCCGATGCGTCACATAAAGCTCTGTCCTGCTCTTTTCTGTGCTAAGGCACTGCATGGCAGTGTCCTGCAAAGGCTTCAGATCTGCAGAGTCTCGTTTTGAATCTTTGTTTTGACTCTCACGAGTCTGGGATCCGAAACATATTTCACACCTATTTTCTCATCTCTGAAATGTGGGCATGGTTCTTTAAGAGCGTTGCGCTGAAGTATACCTGTGAGTCGTGCAGCACTGGGCAAAATGGGAGCTCTATCCACAATGGCAGTTGAATTGTTTCAGGATTTCTGTTCACCACTTGAAATAATTCTTGGTTTCTGTGTTAGTGACCACATAATATTTTCTTTCACTCCCATCTTTACAGAGGCTTTCCTCTTCTAACCCTCAAGGCAAAATGCTAGCCACCTGTTTTATTTCTTAACCCAGAAAAAAATAAACCTCTCTGCTTGGTCTGCAGCCAGTACACAAGAGCACTCTTCCAGGCCCAGGATGGCTCTGGCTTGGGCCGCTTAGTGATGCTCCGCAGGTGACACTATTAGAATCCCACCAGAAGAGCACGCCGGAGACATGACAGCCATCCCAAGCCTGATGCCGTGTTGGCTATGGAATTGTTTGCTGTGAGGATAACAGTCAATTAAACACACACACGTCTCAGGGGGTAAAACAGATGCTTTTGTGAAAATAACCTTCACTAGGAATTGAGCTCTATTTGATACAAAGCACCACTTACTACTGGGCAAAACACATTTGCTGAGACCTGTTCACCCTCAGTTCCCTTCCTCACTTCTTCATTACTCCCAGATTGCTTGTTCAGGGGATGCTATCATCTGCTCAGATGAAGGAAACAGAATCCATTCATAAGCACATCTCTGGTAACAGAAACCTAGGCAAAGCAATGGCTCTTGGGGGACTCTGCATATTTCCTTACTGCATACTCAGAGTCCTTAGCATCTGATTATGGGGCTTGTTTTCCTGGCTGGTCAGTCTCATCCTTAACGTGTATGTTCTGCTTTAAGCTCATCCCTTGGGGTTTTAGCCTCTGTCATGTAGCTCCTCTTAGGACATTTCTACGCAACTCATTCCTTTAGTAAACCTAAGAGGGAGAGTTTCTGCTAGGAGTTGAGGATACATGTGTAAATGAGCCACACAGGAACACGACATCAGATGCAACAGCTGATGGATGTGCATGAGCTGTAAGCCCCGGGGCAGCATGGAAACAGCACATCTCATCAGAAGCTGAACCTTCTGAGCAGGTCCCTCCCCCATGCTCCAACAGTACGGCTGCACACCAGGGAAAATGGGGGAGAGCCATGATCTCAGATGTCCTGCCCAGCCAGACGTGACCCTCAGGCCCAGGGCTCCATCTGTGGCAGGAGGGATGGCTAACAAAACAGGGGGTCAGGGTCTCAAGGATTCTGCTGGTAAACGAAGCAGAAAGAGCCGTCACACGGGGTCAGAGGGCTGACTACATATTTCTCCACTCCTCCAGATCTTCGTTTCAAGGTTGTCAGAAATGATTCCTCACATGCGAAAGGGGTTTACAGCCATTCATTCATGAGGACTCCCGGGTAATTCTCTAACAGGCCCAGGAGACGGAAACTGAGCTGTGGAAATCACCTCCTGCACCCCCAACCCGCCACCCCCCTTCCCCACCTGGATCCACACCATGGCCGGTCTCTGATGGAGTGATCGTTATTCCTGTTATTCTTGTTCTAGCTCTTATTTTTAAGGAATAAGAATTTGTTTCCTGCTTTCTTGCTGTGAAATAACAGCTCCTTGCATTGTATTTCATAAATGCCAAATTAAATGGATGGAGGGATTGCAGCAAAGAATTTTCTTTTTTTTTTTCTTTTTCAAATTACATGTTTAGGAATCTGTAGGTAGGCTAAGAGGATAACAAATTCTGAGGCTAATTCACTGGAAGGCATGATCCTTAAATTGACCATAGCTGAACCTCTACAGGACTCATATTATAAACAGAATAAATCTCAGATAATACAATGAAGGGCTCAAAACTGTCTGTCAGGGTACTTGATAGAGACATGCAACCTTCTGGTTCTAATTACAACTGGAGAAGCAGGCAGCAACAGGATTTACAGAGAGCAAGACACCCTCCCATGTACCAACAGGACCTGTTTCTTTTCTCTCCAGTCCAGACTGGAAATAAATCCAACATCACTCTGCTTCTTTTTAATGCCAGTAAATTCTCAAGTGCTGCCTATAAGGCCCCAAACATCATCACAGGATCAATTAAAGTCCAAAAGGAGAGTTTTTGAGTGGGTCAACCCACCATAAAATGTTTTCATTACTTTTATTTGGGGCTCCACAGAAACAAATTATTTGGGGGCAGGTCCTCAGCGACAAGGACTCCAGTATAGGATGTTTATTTAGGACACAAAGAAAACACCAGAAGGGGAGTAGGAAGCGATGGGGGTGGGGAGAGAAGGTGGCCAACAGGAGTTATTAGAGCAAGGCACCCGAGGGACAACTGCAGCGCACCCCTGTGGAGACTCTGGGACACAGTACAACATTCACTCCAAAGCACGTTCCCACGTCAGTGTTATGGGCTGAATTACATCCCCAAAGAAGGGCTGAAGTCCAAACCCTCAGGACCTGAGACTGTGATCTTATCTGGGAATAGCGTCATTGCAGACGGGATTAATTACATGGAGATGTGGTCCCATTAGAACAGAGTGGGCCATTCATCCAATATAGCAGGTGTCATTACAAGAAGACGATGGGAAGACACTGGGAAGAACAACTTGTGAAGATGGAGCAGAGGTGGGAGTGACACGGCTGAATGCCAAGGACTGCCAGCGGCCCAGGTTTCTAGTTAGAGTCTCAGAGAGAGCATGCTCCTCATGGCAACACCTTGATCTTGAACTTCTAGCCTCCAGAATTGTGAAAGAATACATTTCTGCTGTTTTAAGGCCCCCAGCATACTGCATTTTGTTGTGGAATTTCCTATTTGGGAAGGATCTGGGCTATTCATCCACCACCATCTGTCAGGGGTTGAGGGCCCCTCGACCAATGGCTAAGAAAGCCACGCCCACAGTTCTTCTGGACTTTCAGACACAGACAGAGCAGCCTTTCTAGGCTCCAGAAGAGTCCTCAGTGTAGAGACCCCCACACGGCTGCTGGGAGTACACGGACATAGTCTGAGAGGTCAGAGCTGGCCTTCACCTCCTTGTTGCCTGCAAGATAGAGTCCACCTCTCTAGACGACTCACAGAACAAGAGCAATGTGAGGTCTGAGCAGGGCTCAGTGAGCTCTTGCTGGTTTGAAGAGTGACTGAGGGGGGCAACTGCCTCTAGAAGCCAAGCCACGTGGGGCGCCCTACTGAGAGCCAGCACGGAAAATGAAAACAAGATTCTGCCAACAACCCCCATGAGCTTGGCTGCAGATTTTCTTCCCCTGAGCCTCCAGAGACATTCCAGCTAGCCAACCCCATGACGCTGGCTTCCTGAGGGCTTTCCAAGCCGCCGAGTGTTGGTGAGGCTTGCCAGGCAGCACAGCTCACTGAAACAAGGCCTTATGCCCTTTGTCACGCGGCAACACTTGCCCAGATTAAGCGTGTCACATGTACTCTCTAGCTTCACCCAGACCTTAAAGTCAGTCCTGTAGAATTATCCCATTTCACAGATAAGGAAACTGAGTTTCACAGAGGTTGAGCAACTCATATATATTTACCACGAATGTCCCTATTATCTCTACTCTTGCCTTTTAATGATAAAACAACACTTGAACCTTTGAATTTTTAAGGTCATTTCCCAAAGTGTGCCCCAGAGAGAGAACCCGGCCCAGACACTGACAAGAGCTGGGCTTCCTGCCCTCTTAGGAAAGCCCGTGTCACTGCTGCAAGGCTTCTTTATGCACGTGCCCAGGGGCCTGCTGACTGCTCCAGGAAAGCAGCGGGGAGCAGAGGCCCGCCAGGGCAGCAGGGGCCCACCTACACTCACCATATGTCAAGTGGGGGCCGGTCAGCATTTGTCTAGGAGGTAAGCATTCTCAAAGCTGCCACCTGGGAGCATATGGCCCTTGGGATAGAAGAAAATGCCCCACTAACATGCCAGGTGTTCAATACCATTTGCCAAAAAATATATGTTATTGACGACAGCTTTTTAATTTCTGGAGGAAAGTAGAGAGGTAGTTTTTGCCGAGGCAACTTTCTAGAACCACCCAGTTATACTCAATAAGCTGCAGCTACTATACACAGGGAAAATGTATAGCCAAACAGCAGCGAGATTGTGCCATGCTCTTAAAAATATGGCCTCAGATTATAACCTACTCTATTAAATATCATCCTTACGATCAAACTGAGAAATAGGCAAGAGATCAGAACAATCACTTCACAAAAGCAGGAATCCAAGTGTCCAAGAGACATATGGAAAGACGTTCAAGTTCACTAGGGCAGCAGAGAAATGTAAACTAAAACTCCAAAGAGATGCCGTTGGCACGCCACCAAAATGGCTGAAATGAGAAAGACATTTTCCATTGACATTGTGAGGGGTCTGACTGGAAATGTCAAACATCGCTGATGAAAGGAGCATAAATTGGCCTTTTAGGATAGTCTTGAGCAGTGTGCACCCAATTTGAATGTACTTTTACTATAGTGAAGTGAAGTTGCTCAGTCGTGTCCGACTCTGTGACCCCATGGACTGTAGCCCACTGGGATCCTCTGTCCATGGGATTCTTCAGGCAAGAGTGCTGGAGTAGGTTGCCATTTCCTTCCAGGGGATCTTTCCGACCCAGGGATCGAACCTGGGTCTCCCTCACTGTAGACCGACACTTTTACAGTCTGAGCTACCAGGGAAGTCCAACTTTTACTGTGTGACCTAACAATTTCACAGTCTGGTATGCCCAGCAGAAATGTGTGCCCACAAACTGACATGCAAAAGAGTGTTCATATATTCCTGGGTCATAATGTGGCGCTTGAAAACTGACCTTCCCCATAGGAGAGCCAGCCAGTAGTCCCAGGCTTCTCTCCCTCTGACAGACACTTTTTCTGGGGTGTCATCTACTCAGAGCCCCCAGTGTGAGAGTGGCCTGTAGGGAGTAGAAGAGTGGCCCCATTTATTAGCTATGTGGCTTTGGACACATCATTTAAGCATCACTTTTCCTGTCTTTGAAATGGAGGTCATCGCGATGCTAATTTCATAAGAGCTCATAACGTTAACATAGACACAGCAGCTAGAACAGGGCCCAGCACCTAGTAAACGTTCCTTCAGGGTGCCCCCTATCGAGGCTCTCGCCATAGTTACACACCAGTATGCAAGCTTCCCCGGTGGCCCTAGAAGCAAAGAACCCACCTGCCATTGCAGGAGCCACAGGAGACACAGGTTCAGTCCCAGGGTCGGGAAGATCCCCTGAAGGAGGAAATGGCAACCCACTCCAGTAATCCTGCCTGGAGAATTGCATGGACAGAGGAGCCTGGGGGGCTGCAGTCCACTGGGTCTCAAGGAGTCCATTGTGAATGAAGCGCCTTAGCACGTACATGTACATGCACAGGCATATTTCAGGTATGCTCAGGACAATTCAGCTTGGGGTGAACTTCCGATAAGCGCTTCAGTCAATGGACAGGTACGCATCAGTGAAACTGCCAAAATCACTAATATTAGATTTTAAAATTATGAACCTATATTACTCTGATCAAAAAAAAACTAAATTAAAAAGGGGTAAATCTTTGGACTCACTGAGTCTTTAGACTGAAAAGAACAGCACAGCTGGTAGTATTTACACTGAAATACAGCAACGCAAAAATCAAATGTGTCGATAGTTTACAAATAACCACCCAAGTCCACTGGATGCTTTAGGGATACTCAGAAAACCACGGTCACCAGATGGTCCTTAGGTGGCCAAAGCCTGCCAACATAAAGATTTAAGAAGGGAGCAACATGTTTTTGTTTAAAGACAAATGACATATTCAAACATTTAAGACTATATTGGCTCTCAGTATACAATCTGGCAGGACTGTTGGGTGACTGCTCTCCCAGAGTAGCCCCTGAGTTCTTGGCCATTCTTAACAGTCTGGGCTTTACTTGGCTCTCCTGTGAGATGGTAACCCAGGCCCGCCCCACGCGGGCTCACCCTCCCACTGCCTGAGGGAGGTGGGCCCGGTCCCCAGGTCCCTGGAAGCTCGCTGGCTCAGGCAAATGCGCCGCTGGTCCCTGAGGGCAGAGAGCAGCTGTGGACGCCAGCCCATCACACCGCCTTCTGCTTCTCCACTGCGTCTGGGCAGCGTGAGGAGCATCAGGAGAAAGCAGAGAAAACCTGCTTTTGCTTTTCTCATTCCTTGTGTTTTACTTGGCAGGAGAAAAGGAACCTACCTTCCACTGAAAGCCACTGATTAAGCTGGTAATGAGACTGAAGAAGCAGCATACAAAATCCGCAGGCCACTGTCTACTTGAGATGAGGGAGTCTTTGCCAGAACGCTCTTTATGCTGTAAGACCAAATGGCAAGACATTTAATGAATGAAACTTGGAGAGAAGTTAAAGATGTTAGTTATGTGAAAAAAAAATCAGGAAAAAAAACAGCAGAGTTGGCGGGGGACCACAAAGAGGAAAGTAAAGTCAGCATGAGCCTGCATTGTTGGGAACCCCAAATGTCTACTATACTCCCCCCTGCCCCAGCTCCAGGGCACAGTCTCACGGGGCAAACTAATCACAGAATTCCCAACTCCTTTGTCAAAGGCCATTTTCCAAATAAATCAATTACATTTTTCCTTTTTAATTTCAGTTTTATTGAGGCATAATTGACAAGCAAAATTGTAAGACATTGATATTTAAACTGTAAAGTTGGTGCAGTCACTCTGGAGAACAGCATGGAGGCAACTTTAAAAACTAAATAGAGAGCTGCAACGTGAGCCCGCAGTCTCACTCCTGGGCCTGTATCTGGACGAAACTCTATTTCAAAAAGATGCATGCACTCCTGCGTTTATAGCGGCACCACTGGCAACAGCCAGGACAAGGAGACAACCTAGACGTCCCTCAACAGACGCGCAGATAAAGAAGACGGAGAAGGAAGTGGCAGCCACTCCAGTGTTCTTGCCTGGGGAACCCCAGGGACGGGGGAGCCTGGTGGGCTGCCATCTATGGGGTCGCACAGAGTCGGACACGACTGAAGCGACTCAGCAGCAGCAGCAGCAGCAGCAGCACGTGTATGCAGTGGAATGTTACTCAGCCCTAAAAAGGAATGAAATAACGCCATTCACAGCAACATGGGTGCACCTAGAGATTATCATCCTAAGTGAAGTGAGTTAGAAAGAAAAAAATGCATGCTGTATCACATCACTTATATGTGAGACCTAAAATATGACAGAAACGAACTTACCTGCAAAACAGAATCAGGAACATAGGGAATAAACTGGTGGTTGCCAAGAGGGAGAGAGTTGGGACGAGGGAGAGCGGCAGTTTGGGGTTAGCCGATGTAAGCTATTGTATACAAGATGAATAAGCAACAAGGTCCCGCTGTGCAGTACGGGAAACTACACTCAATATCCTGTGATAAGCCACAATGGAAAAGAATATTTTAAAAAAGACTATATATAAATATATATATGTATGACTGGAATGCTTTGCTATACAGCAGCAATTAACACAAAATTGTCAGTTATATATTTCAATTTAAAAAATAATAAATGATATGTACACTGTGGTGATTTGTTGTGAGTATACATTGTGGAAGGATTTTCCCCACCTTGTTACACAACCATCAAATCACTTACCTTTTTGTTTTGGTAAGAATATTTAAGTTCAACTGTCTCATTAAATTTCATTATTATAATAGAGTGTTAAGGCAATGGCACCCTACTCCAGTACTCTTGCCTTGAAAATCCCATGGACGGAGGAGCCTGGAAGGCTGCAGTCCATGGGGTGGCTGAGGGTCAGACATGACTGAGAGAATTCACTTTCGCTTTTCACTTTCCTGCATTGGAGAAGGAAATGGCAACCCACTCCAGTGTTCTTGCCTGGAGAATCCCAGGGACGGGGGAGCCTGGTGGGCTGCCGTCTATGGGGTCGCACAGAGTCAGACACGACTGAAGCGACTCAGCAGCATCAGCTATCATCACCGTGTTTTACATTAGATCCTCAGATTTGTACATCTTACAGCTGGAAGTCTGTACTCTTCCAAGATCTCCCTCTTTCGTTCACCTCCTGCCAGCCCATGCCAACCATTTTTCTTCTCTGTTTCTATGAGTTTGCCTCTTTTTCCCCAGACTCCACATCCAAGTGAGACCATGCAGTATTCGTCTCTCTCCATTCGGCTTATTTCATTGAGCACGCTACCTGCTAGCTCCATACATACTGCTGCAAATGGCAGAGTTCCATCCTTTCTCATGGCTGAGTAATTTTCCATTGTGTGTTCATGTATATTTGTCTGGGTGTATGTATTTGTGCGTTTGTGTGTACCGCATCTTCCTTACCCATTCTTCCACTGATGGACACTTAAGTTGTTAACATATCTGTTGCAAGAAGATATTTATTTATCTTAGACAAAGGATTGCTTTAGGGTCATCCTCTCTGTGTAGTAGTCAGCAATTTTTCTCAGTAATTGTGGGAAAATTGTACTCTGCTGGCTACCATCTTGTGAGGGATCAGAAAGCTAAGCTAGGAAAGCAAAGCAAAAAGAAAGGAGAACCCTCAGGAAACCACGCTTGAGACCTGCCTCACCTCTGTGCTTTTTGCTAATGTGAGCCAATAAATCTCTTCTACTGTTAAAGCCATCTGACTCCCCTGTTCTTATTTGCAACCAAAAGCTCCTAACTGACACACGACCTGAATGGATTAATGCCTGAAGAAGCCAAGGGTGATGGAGTTTTGGGAACTGGGACAGAGCCTTGAATGCGTCTGAAAATAACCTCATTGAAACACAGTCCAGAAGATGATTAAAGAAAAAATTCAGTGTGGGAAATGAGAAGTCATTTGCTTAATTAGAGTTTGGGGACAGCGTTTGTACAGGGAACATTTCACCCCAATGAGATTGCAAAGAAGAAAACGGCACTGTTCTCCAACTGGCAAAAGCTGAAATCCCTTGTCTAAGGGTTATTGTTCTCTGTGATAGCTCCATAATATTCTAACTTGCGTACATATTTTTCAAAGGTGTATTTTTCTCTAGGAGCCTTAGAGGCAATGAATAAGGACATCCAGGAGATACAGAGGCGGCAGCTTAATGAAAGAAACGAAGCACATATTTTCATACACATTCTGTATTTGGCAGAATCTGATATTTGCGATAGCCATTTTAAACGTTAATGTTTGAACTACTGAAGAGTACAACTCAAATAGCTGCTAGATTCCACCCAGCAAAACTCCCCACTCCAACGACCCTTCTCAATGCAGGAGTCAGATCATTGCAGGGACTGGGTCTTCGCACTTCCGCCCTCCTCAGCCACAGCTATCCCTCACCTGGCACCCTTAAAATACCATTTGTCTGCGCAGATTAGATTATTCTATGGTAAAAGGATTACCAACTTGTATATTAAAGTTACACACACACACAGGTTGCTTTTAATTTGCCATTCAATACTAAATTATTCAAGTGGGCCTTAGGAAGCCCTGCTGTCAATAAAGCTAGTGGATGCTGTGGAATTCCAATAGAACTATTCAAAACCCTAAAGGATGATGCCATCACGATGTTGCATTCAATATGTCAGCAAATCTGGAAGACCCAGCAGTGACCCCAGGACTGCAAAAGGTCATCCAAATTCCCAAGAAGGGTAGTACTAAAGAATGTGCTAACCATTGGACAACTGCACTCACCTCCCACGCTAGTAAGGTCATGGTTAAGATGCTGCATGCTAGGCTTCCGTATTATGGGAACCAAGAACTTCCAGATGTCCAAGCTGGGTCTAGAAAAGGAATAGAAATCAGAGATCAAATTGCCAACATTCGGTGGATCATAGAGTAAGCAAGGGAATTCCAGAAGAACATCTACTTCTATTTTGTTGACTGTGCTAAAGCCTTTGACTGTGTGAATCATAACAAACTGTGAAAAGCTCTTCAACAGATGAGAACACCACACCATCTCACCTGTCTCCTGAGAAACCTGTATGCAGGTCAAGAAGCAGCAGTTAGAACCCTGTCTGGAACAACGGACTGGTCCAAGATTGAGAAAGGAGTACGACAGGGCTGTCTGCTGTCACCCTGCTTGTTTAACCCACATACTGAGCACATCATGAGAAATGCTGGGCTGGATGAGTTACAAGCTGGAATCAAGATAGGCGGGAGAAACATCAACAACCTCAGGTGTGCAGATGATACCACTCTAGTGACAGAAAGCGAAGAGGAACTAAAGAGCCTCTTGATGAGGGTGAAGGAGGAGAGTGAAAGAGCTGGCTTAAAACTAAATTAAAAATCTAAGCTCATGGCATCTGGTGCCCTTACTTCATGGCAAATAGAAGGGAAAAGGTGAAAGTGGTGACAGAGCTCCTCTTCTTGGGCTCAGAATCACTGCAGAAATCAGGAGACTGCTTCTTCGCAGGAAAGCTACGACAAACCTAGAGAGATACTACTGCCAACAAAGGTCCATACAGTCAAGGCTATAGTCTTCCCAGTGGTCAGGTACGGTTGTGAGAGCTGGATGGTAAAGAAGGCAGAATACCAAACAACTGAAGAATTGATGCCTTCGAAATGTGTTGCTGGAGAAGACTCCTTGGAGTCCCTGGACTGCAAGGAGATCAAACCAGTCAGTCTTCAGTGAAATCAGCCCTGAATACTCATTTTAGGGACTGATGCAAAAGCTGAAGCTCCAGTATCTTGGTCATCTAATGTGAACAGCTGACTCACTGGAAAAGTCCCTGATGCTGGGAAAAATTAAAGGCAGAAAGAGAAGAGGGCAATCAGAGGGTGAGAGGGCTGGATGGCATCCCCGATGCAATGAACATGAATTTGGGGAAACTCCAGGCAATGGTGAGGGACAGGGAAGCCTGACATGCTGCAGTCCCTGGGGTCACAAAGCTGGACATGACTAGTCAACTGAACAACAATTGAATTCTCTATTTCTTCTTATTCACATTTCCTGAGTCAATGACCACATAAAAATTACAGCTCTTAGGTTCACCTCAACCCATGTATTCAGAACTCACAGAAGAGTCTTTATGGAAAACAAAGAGAAAATTGTCAAGAGCAGACCAGACAGGGAATTGTAACACTTGACAGGTCAAACACTGAAGGAATGACGGCATTTCTTCAGATGAAAATGCACATTTATTTCTCATTTTAGATTCCAGTAATTCAGTGCATCTTATAACTGACCAGGCTATGGTGATGACAGAGATCTGACTGCCTGCCTGACCACATTATGGACACTTCATCAAGTTATGTGAATTGATGGTCCTTCATGTATTCAGTTTAAATGCCATTTAAGAAGTCTTCCCGGAGAAGGCAGTAGCACCGCACTCCAGTACTCTTGCCTGGAAAATTCCATGGACAGAGGAGCCTGGTAGGCTGCAGTCCATGAGGTTGCTAAGAGTCGGACATGACTGGGCGACTTCCCTTTCACTTTTCACTTTCATGCACTGGAGAAGGAAATGGCAACCCACTCCAGTGTTCTTGCCTGGAGAGTCCCAGGGATGGGGGAGCCTGATGGGCTGCGTCTATGGGGTCACACAGAGTCGGACACGACTGAAGCGACTCAGCAGCAGCAAGACGTCTTCCTGGTCGTGTCAGTTTGCTAGGGCTGCCATAACAAAACACCACCGAGTGGGTGGCTTGAAGAACAGATATTTATTTCCCACAGCTCTGGAGGCTGGAAGTCCAAGATCATGGTGTCAGCAGCGCTGGCTCTCCTGCACCTTGTCCCGAGTGCAGACAGCTCTGTCTGCATCCTCACGGGGCTTTCTCCTGTGCACCCGCTCCCCTGCTCTCTCTTCTCATCCAAACAGCTCTGTTTTGCCTTAATCACCTGTTTAAAGGTCTTATCTCCAAACCGAGCTACATTCTGAACCACTTCAACATGCACGTTTTGGGGGCGTGCAATTCAGCCTGTCAAACTGTTTGTTGTCTGAAACCTTTCAGTGGACATCTTTTGGTAAAACTGCAAAAGCACCACCATCAAAGCTTGAGGAATGTGTATCTTATGGAAAAAAAAAAGTCCAAGAGACAAAAGCAAAGAGCTCTTTAAGAAATACTGCTTTACAATACTTTGATGGCACAGAGGGTAATAATCTGTGGAAAATGCAAAGATGTTAAAGCTTTGTGCTGTGGTTTGTCGGATTTTCTTGCTAAGGGGTAGATAGTGAGATGCCTTATAATCAATGATATCTGTTCAGTTAACTGATCTATTCTTCTCAGCATCAAACCCACCCTTCAGCACTTTGGGATGCTTGAACTAGCTGTGAGGACCGCAGACCCCACACACCCATGGTCCAGGGTATCCTGGTCAGCTCTGCCCGTGGGAGGCTGACAGGGAGACAGGTGGGGAAACAGAGAAAGGAATTACTTTCCAGTTCTTGACAGCATTGCTTAGGTAACAGCAGACAGTAGTAGCTCCTGCCTTCAGACTCGTTTTTTGTTTTTAATTTTTATTGGAGTAGAGTTTATTTTGTGTTTGTTTCAGGTGAATCAGCTATCCATATACATATATCCACTCTTTTTTAGATTATTTTCCCGTATAGGTCATTAAGAGTATTGAGTTCCCTGTGCTATATGGATGCCCTTGTTGGTTAATCTATTTTATATATAGCAGTGTGTATATGTGGAGAAGGCAATGGCACCCCACTCCAGTACTCTCACCTGGAAAATCCCATGGATGGAGGAGCATGTGGGCTGTAGTCCATGGGGTCGCTACTGGTCAGACACGACTGAGCAACTTCACTTCCACTTTTCACTTTCATGCATTGGAGAAGGAAATGGCAACCCACTCCAGTGTTCTTGCCTGGAGAATCCCAGGGATGGGGGAGCCTGGTGGGCTGCCGTCTATGGGGTCGCACAGAGTTGGACACGACTGAAGCAACTTAGCAGCAGCAGCAGCAGTGTGTATATGACACTCCCAATCTCGCAATTTATCCTTACCTTTTCCACCTTTCTCCCCTGATAACCCTGTTTTCTTTTTACATCTGTGACTCGAATTCTGTTTTGTAAATAACTTAATTTGTGCCATTTTTTTAGAGGCCACATATAAGTGATATCATGCTTGTTTTTCTCTTTCAGACTCCACTTAATACAGTCTCTAGGCTCATCCACGTTGCTACAAATGGCAGTGTTTCGTTCTATTTTATGGCTCATATTCCTTTGTATCGAGCTCCCCTGGTGTCTC
Organism: Procapra przewalskii; assembly: GCA_006410515.1. Classification (NCBI taxonomy): domain Eukaryota; kingdom Metazoa; phylum Chordata; class Mammalia; order Artiodactyla; family Bovidae; genus Procapra; species Procapra przewalskii. The sequence continues at coordinate 5,514,094 of SJYF01000263.1, read as the reverse complement.
AGTGGTAAAGACACTACTGATTCCATTGCAAGCTGCTTGCTATGCAGGAGATCCAGGTTCGATTTCTGGGTTGGGAAGATCCCCAGGAGAGGGAAATGGCAAGCCACTCCAGTGTTCTTGCCTCGAAAGCCCGTGGACACAGAAGCCTGATGGTCTACAGATGGGGTCACAAAAGAGTCAGACACGACTTAGCAACTAGCCAACCAACCACGCAGTGTATATGTGTACACACCACCTCTTCGTCATCTGTCCATCTGCTGATGGACATTTAGGTTGCGTCCATGTCTTGGTTACTGTAAACAGTGCTGCTATGAACACTGGGGTGCATATACCCTTTTAAACCATGGTATTCTCTGAATACATACCCAGGAGTGGGACTGCTGGGTCATGTGGCAGCTCTATTTTTAGTTTTATAGGGAACCCCCACCCTGTTCTCTATAGTGGCTGCACCAACTCACACTCCCGTCAACAGTGTAGGGTTCCCTTCCTCCACACCCTCTCCTGCACCCTCTATATCTGAAGATTTTGATAACGGGCTTTCTGACCAGTGTGAGGTGACATCTTGTTGCAGTTTTGATTCACATTTCTCTAATAAATTAGTGATACTGAGCATATTTTCATGGGCTTAGCCTTCAGATTATTTTGGCAATTCCAGAACCAGCCATATACTGGGCCGCTATAGAGATGCCCCGCTATGCTCACCTCAGCCACACTATAACCCCTAAGCTCAAGCACCAGCCACACAGGACCAGGCTCCTAGGTTTGGTGAACCTGCCTCTTTTTATCCCCTGCTGTGGTGACCACTACCTCTATTATATATATCTAGGTAACTTCAGCGTCGAGGTTTTGCTCATTTTGCCTTCTAACACCTTCTTCATCAATTCCTGTATTATGTCACCTCAACTGGAAATACCTGGTATGGTTCACCCTTCATTATCTGCCTAATATAATGTCTTAGATTAGATGAAACAAAGCACCTTGAAAGTATTCAACTAATCTAAATATTCTGTTTATCTTTACTTACAGTTTTTATAACATAAACCACTTTATGTGGATAATTTTCCTCAATAATCCATTTCTTCAATTTAGAGCTTCAGAGCTTATTTTTTGTACAATCTTTCTAGCCTTTACAGTTTCACTATAACAGGTTTTCTGACTTCATATTATCTTTGTAGCTTCTACCAACCTCATTCACTCAAAGCTTTATCTGTAATAGGTAACCATATACAAAGGAATATATACACAGGCTTACCAAGTGTAAATTGCACCTTTGTTTTGAAACGACTCATCTGTTGAAGAGGAGTCTTGATAACAGTGGAAGATATAATTTTGAATATGCTTATGATAAAATATTTTCATGCATGTAAATTGCCCTGAATAAATTCATATGTTACTGCAGACAAGAGAACTTCCTGGATTTAATGTTTCTCCCTAAGAAAGTTCTCTTTTGTGAAAAGATGTTTTTTTATTGAACTATAGTTGACATTCAGTATTGTGTTAGTTTCAGGGGTACTACATAATTATTTGATATTTGCATACATTATGAAGTGATCACCACAATAGCTCTAATAGCCATCTGCTCCTACACAAAGTTATTCAAATATTATTCACCATATTTCTATGCTGTATATTACATTCAGTAACTACTTTATTATGTAACTGGAGATTTGTGCTCTTCAATCCCTTCACCTGGTTCACCTACTCCCTCCCACATTTTCCTTGTGATAAACACCCATTTGCTCTCTGTATCTATGAACCTAAATTTTCACTGTCTTATTTTTTTGATTCCATGTATAGGTGAGATCACGCAGTAGTTGTCTTTCTCTGTCTGACTTATTTCACTTAGCAGAATACCCACTAGACTCATCCATATTATTGCACATAGATTTCATATTTTATGGCTGGGTGTTCACATCTTCCTCTGTGTGTGTGTGTGTGTGTGTGTGTGTGTGTGTGTGAGAGAGAGAGAGAGAGAGAGAGAGTGTGTGTATGTGTGAATAACTTCCAGTCGATCCCAGAGGCATGAGCAGTAAATGCCCACTGTCTGCTACCCGAGGTTATAGTTGCTACGCAGTAATGCCAGCTCACACCACACAGGTTCTGGACCATCATTTGGTTGCCTGATTGGATCTGGAAATTTTGTCTAGGGTTTGGAGGGACACTCAGGGATTTCAACCTGCTTAAGTATCAGGATCAATGCTCTCCCTCATTTCAAGGGTTAGATGGAATAATTTGAAGAGAAATGGTCTGGGATCCAGAAGCTGAATTCAAGTTCTGATTTTTGCAACAGACTGCCTATCAGTTGCACTTGGACAACCCCTTAACTTCTTTCACTTCAGGCTCCCCATTTCTAAAATGGGGATAACAGCACTTGCTTCAGGCATTCTACAGTGATTAACTAGCATCACACAGGTAAGATGTATGTCTAAAGCCAAACACATGTGTTGTGGGTCAAACTGTATTACCTAGAGAGATGTGCTGAAATTCTAACCCCAAATAGCTTTGAATACGACCTCATTTGGAAAAACGGTTTTCCAATGCAATTGAGTTACAGTTAAGTAGGTTCTACTTCAATGACTGGTGTCCCTATAGTAGAGGTAGATTTGGAGATATACCTAGGGAAGAAGGTCATGTGACTATGAAGACAGACACTGCAGTTATGTATAGACAACAAGGCTGCTTATTTAACTTATATGTCACCCTGCTTACTTAACTTATATGCAGAGTACATAATGGAAAATGTTGGGCTGGATGAAACTCAAGCAGTAATTAAGCACTATCTTCAGTATTTAAAACGAACAGATAGGAGGCCAACAAGGGATGCTGAGACACTGTGGAGTTGCAACATCAGGATGGAAGTCAGCGGGAAGGTAGATTAGCACAGCCACTATGGAGAACGCTACAGAGGCTCCTTAAGAAACTAAAAGTAGAACCACCATGTGACCCGGCAATCCCACCCCTGGGTATGTATCTGGAGAAAACCATGCCTTAAAAAGATACACGCACCCCAGTGTTCACTGCAGCACTGTTTACAATAGCCAGGACATGGAAGCAAGCTAAATGTCCATCAGTAGATGAACAGAGAAAGAAGATGCGGTACATGTATACAGTGGAATACTACTCAGCCATTAAAAGGAGTAAACTGTGCCATTTGCGGAGACATGGATGGACCTAGAGGGTATCATACATTGTGAAGTAAGTCAGAAGGACAAAAACAAATACCATATATTAACACATATATGTGAAATCTAGAAAAGTGGTATAGATGAGTCTATCTATCTGCAAAGGAGAAACAGAGACACAGACGTAGAGAACAAACGTATGGACACCAAGGCGGGAAGGGGGCATGGGACCTGGGAGACTGGAACTCACCTAGACACGACTCTGCAGAGAACAGATAACTAGGGAGAGCCTATTGTATAGACAAGGCTCTGTGCTGACCTAAATGGGAAGGAAATCCAAAAAGAGTGGGTATGTGTATACGTGTAGCTGATTCACTTTCTGTACAGCAGAAACTAATACAGCAGTGTAAAGAAACTATACTCCAATAAAAAGTTTAAAAAAAAAGAAAGGAAGCTGCTGTCACCCCTGGGCCGGAAGGACAAAGGCATTAGGCAGTGCTGCAAGAGGCCGGGGGCAGGGGTCGGGGGTCAAGGTCAGGACGGAGCCACTGCAGGCCTCCACCAAGCAGCTGGAGCTGTGGGGAACTGAAGGGAGCCTGGCCCAGGCGGGCGCGGCGGAAGCCACCTGCGCGGCGGTCTCCTTTCCCCACCCCACCCTGTCCCGCCACCTGCTGCTGAACTGAGTCGGAGGAGGGCACCCTGTGCCGCCCAGAGCAGAGCCAGCGGCTCCGGCGGCAGGCAGGCTGGTACCACTTCCACCTCACTCCCAAGGCAAAAGGCTGAGGGCCCGAGCGATAAAGCCACGTGCCTACGGCCACTCGGCGGCCTGAGATTCGAACCCGCAGTGCGGTCTGCCCCCGGCTCCTGCCCACTCTTCATCTGCGGCACTGGGTTCCGGAGGAAAGTGGAGGTGGGGAGCCCATCGTGGAGATCACCATAACCGTGCACAGGTCAGGAGGCAAAGACCCGTGTCAGACCGGCATCTGTAAAACTAAATGAAATGGGCTTCCTTGAGAAATATGCCCAAGCCAAGAATTATTTGTTTAAGAAAAAGGAAGGGCCTTTTGGTCATTAAAAAATATTTGAAAACAGAGAGAGACAATTTATTTAACTGCCACAGCATTCAATTTCAAGTCAGAAAATGAGCGAGACAACATGATAAGATTTTTTTTTAATTCCCATTATCATTATAACAAATTGCACCTCCTGAAATAGCTTGAGACTCTGGAAGTCTGCACTTCCTTTTGTGAAACTTTGCAAGTTGCCTCTCTTTTACGGCTTCCGTTTTTCGTCTGCCTCAAGGCACATGCTGGCTATGCTATTCTCAATAAGCAATAGTATTCTAAGGTTTCTTTATTTTGTTTTGCTTTTCTTTTTCCTTTGTAACTTTGAGCCATAAGCCTGAGATGACAGTAGTGAAGTCAGAAGTGTTGATTCATGTACAATTGGCTTTCTCTTCTAGGGGGTGTAAAATAAAATAACAAAGAATTACTTAGACTAGGAAAAACTGTTGCATTTTTCTTTCTTTTTTAAATGATGTCTTAGCTAAGTTTAATTAAGAAAATCAACACGTCTACTAAAAATGATAATTACTTGAATTATGGGTGATACAAATGTTTTCTAAAAATATAAGCTGCAGAAAGGAAAAAACAGCTGAAGGAAACATAAATGTTCTTTCCAATGGATGTGGCATATGGGAGAGAGACTGAGTATACAGATTAACTAGAGCAGATATTGCAATTTCATCAAATTGATCAAACCAAAGGCCAATCTGTATTGATTTAGGTAACCCTGACTTTTCTTTCACTTCAACAGCTGCATTTTCCCATTGTTCCAAATTATCCAGATGATTGTTTTAGCCACCTGCTGTGCTTGGGGAGATAAACATAAGGTGCAATGGTTTCCATTTCATGCCAGTGAGCTAAAGCAAAACTATCCAGTAAAGGCAATCCTCCAACACTGGACACTATCTAACGGCACCCCACTCCAGTGCTCTTGCCTGGGAAATCCCATGGAAGGAGGAGCCTGGTGGGCTGCCGTCCACGGGCTCGCTAGGAGTCGGACACGATTGAGCGACTTCCCTTTCGCCTTTCCCTTTCATGCACTGGAGAAGGAAATGGCAGCCCACTCCAGTGTTCTTGCCTGGAGAATCCCAGGGACGGGGGAGCCTGGTGGGCTGCCGTCTATGCGGTCGCACAGAGTCGGACACAACTGAAGCGACTTAGCAGCAGCAGCAATGACTACCTTCTCTGTGTCAGTAATAGAATATGAGGAGGATGTGCGTGGGTCTTTGGCACTGGAAATGTATTGGATACAGGTGTCTCAATGGCTTGAATTATGGAACGCTTAAAAAATCCTGTCACAGACAAATACCATATGCGATCACTTTATGTGGAATCTAAAACAAATGATACAAATGGACTTGTTCAAAAACAGAAACAGACTCACAGACATGGAAGACAAACGTGTGGTTACGGGGGGAGGAAGATGGGAAGGGGCAGTTAGGAAGGTTGGGACTGATATGTACACACTACTATATTTTAAATGGATAACCCACAAAGTCCTGCTGTATAGGACACGGAACCCTGCTCAATATCCTGTAATAACCTAAACTGGAAAAGAATCTGGAAAAGAATCCATGTATGTGTATAACCAGATCACTCTGCTCTAGTCCTGAAACTAACACAACATTGTAAATCAACTAGACTTAAAAAATAAAATTTTTTTAAAAAATTGTAAGAAGAAAGAATCCACTAGACTATTACTGACACTTCAGGAAATATCAGAAAAAGAATTTTTTTTAAAATGAGGACAGTTTTTTCTAACATAGTATCAGAGGAGAAAACGCACAGGAGATAAGACTAGGAGACAAAATGGTTGTTAAGGCTTTGGAATCTTGACTTCTTTCTCCCCTTATTTTCCAGTGCTCTTATAACATGCTTATGATGTCAGTTTGGCAGTTTAGCAACGCTCCGTAGCCCTTTCACTGAAGCTCCCCCTCTCACTGCTTCTTGTGTGCGTGCTCCGTGCTACTTTCCTTTCGGTTGGTGATTAAACATTCTTTCATGCGATTTACTGATTGGTGCTTGTCCTCTGCTAAGCTCCTCGAATGCGAACTCATGTCTGTCAATGCCTCCTCGAATGCGAACTCATGTCTGTCAATGCCTCTTATCCCCAGTACCTGGCATACGACACACACTTCATTAAAAAAAAAAAATCTTGACTAATGAATGAATGAGAGAGCAGAAAAAAATGAGGACAGTTTAAGAGACCTCTGGAAAAATATCAACTGTACTAACAGTTGCATTATAGCGGTCCCAGAGCAGAGAGAAAGAAGCGGCAGGGACATGCATGAAGACAAAAGAGCTAAAAAATTTCCTAACCTGTGAAAGGATACAGACATCCAGGTCCAGAAAACGCAGAGTCCTGAGTAAGATGAACTGAAAGAAGTCAGCCCAAGACACATGATAATTAAAACAGTAAAAATTAAAAACAAACAGAAAATATTAAAAGTAGCAGAGACAAAGTGACCAGTTACATGCAAATAAATTCCCCTAAGATTGTCAACTGACTTTCCAGCAAAACTCTGCAAACCAGAAGGTAGTCACACGATGTCATCAAAATGGTGAGAGGGAAAAACCTACAACCAAGAGCTTTCTACCTGGCAATACTATCATTTAGTTCTGAAGGAAAGAAGTTTTATAGACAAGCAAAAGCTAAGCGTTAAGTACCACTGAATAGTCTTCACAAGAATGTTACAAGGAGCTTCTATGAGGCTTCCCTGGTGGCTCAGACGGTCAAGCTTGTCAGAATGCTTTTGAACTTAAGACGTCAGCAGCTTAATCACACACACACACACAGACATACACACACACACACACACACACACACATTTAGTTGCTGTTTAGCTGTGTCTGACTCTTTGTGACCCCATGGATTATAGCATACTATTCTCCTCTGTCCTCTATCTCCCAGAATTTGCTCAAATTCAAATTCTTTGAGTCAGAGATGCAATCTAATCATCTCATCCCCTGTTGCCCCTTTCTTTTGCCTTCAGTCTCTCCCAGCATCAGGGTCTTTTTCAGTGAGTTGGCTCTTTACATCAGGTGGCCAAAATATTAGAGCTTCAGAGTCAGCAACAGTCCTTCCAATGAATATTCAGAGTTGATTGCCTTTAGGATTGACTGGCTTGATCTCCTTGCAGTCCAAGAGACTCTCAAGAATCTTCTCCAGCAGCACAACTCAAATGCATCAGTTCTTCAGTGCTCAATCTTCTTTATGGTCCAACACTCACATCCATATATGACTAATGGAAAAACCACAGCTTTGATTATATGGACCTTTGTCAGCAAAGTGATTTCTCTGCTTTTAAATACACTTTCTAGGGTTGTCATCGCTTTCCTTCCAAGGAAGACGCATCTTTGAATTTCATGACTACGGTCACTGTCTGAAGTGATTTTGAAGCTCAAGAAAATAAAATCTGTCACTGATTCCACTTTTGCCTTCCAGTTTGCCATGAAGTGATGGGACCAGATGTCATGACCTTAGCTTTTGAATGTGGAGTTTCAAGCCAGCTTTTTCACTCTCTTTTTTCACCTTCATCAAAAGGCTCTTTAGTTCTTCTTCACTTTCTGCCATTAGAGTGGTATCATCTGCATATCTGAGGTTGTTGATATTTCTCCTGGCAATCTTGATACACAGATACATCACTCTTCTGGGCATGCTTGTCTATTAACTCATCTCGGCTAAACCCACCCGATGGTCCCTGCTCCACCTGGTCTTCCTCTTTCCCCTGGACTTGTTTCCATGGTGACGGCAGAGGTTCGATAGAGACGGTAAGTCCCAATACACATGCCCGAGTCAACCTCTTCTGCTTGCCCTGGGGGCTAACACTCTATTGGCCAAAGCACGCTCCGTGACTGACCAGCCCTAGAGTCACAGGGCTGAGCAGGTCACGCTGCCCATGTTGGGGTGAGGGTGAAGCCATGCAACCCTAGGAATCTGCCGCCTTCAGGTGACTGTGGAGCCGGCAACCAGGGCCACAGAGCCACTGACGACCGAAGTTTACTGCCTTTCCTGTGCGCGTGGGAAGTGAACTTCTGCGGTTCCTCCATAAATTTCCAAACTTCTTGTGCTCCTGTGGCTGGCCTTCATGTAAGGTTTGAGCCTATTCAGAATGAAAGTCATTATTTCAGAATTATAGGAGTACTCGCAGAGCAGGCAAACATCAATTTTTTGCAGCAGCAGGCAGACTCACTCACATTGAATCGTATTTCTCTCTCCCCTCCACAGTTCTAACATTCCTCTTCATAGTTCAGCAGAAGGTTTAATTTTTCACTTTGACACTGTGGTTCAACCTCCTCTTGAATAGCTTATATGTATAGAAAGCATATTTTATAAATCTCAGTAATGGATCCTTTTGTTCTTTGAAAAGAAAATCAGACATTAACAGTATTTCAGCAAGTGTATTCCTATGCTGAGGTTTTCTCAACAGACACTTTTTTCTAGATTTCTCTCCTTTGCATGTAGATTTGTTACTGAATTCGTAAGTTCTGAAATATAGTTGGTCCTCAATAAATGTCTGTTGAATAAATAAATGAATGCGCTAACGTATGTTTGAGCATCCATCAATTCTCAACCGGTAATGCCCACAGAGGAAAGCTGATACTGGTCATAAAATATGGAAACAAAATTATTTCCACCCCAACTGCAGCAACCAGAAGGAATGGATGGTCCAAGAGCTTTACGTCTTTCACTCCAAAATTTCACATCATCAGGAGAAGATGAATCCCAGGAACAAACAAACTTCGCTAAGAGCAAGTGTGGTTCATCAGAGCTTTTACAACAGTGAAAACCTTCATCGGTAAGGGAACTGTGAGGCAAACAGTAATGTCATAGAATGAACACTTTTAACATTTTAACAGGAGGATAGTTCTTTACCATGTTGTCTTAGTTTCTGCAGGACAACGTGAATCAGCTATATGTACACATATATCCTCTTCCTCTTGAGCCTCCCTCCCAGGACCCCACTGTAAGGCCGGACCCCGGGGGCCATGATGGGCCGCCCCTCCTCTCCCTCCCGCCGGCGGGGTAAGTCCCTAAGCGAAGGAGCCGCCCAGATCCCAGGGACCAATGACAGCACACTTCAGCTAAAGCCGCCCCCACCCCAGCCACGTGGAAGGGCCTATCAGCCCGCGATGCCTCAGCCGGGCAACCTATCCGAACCCCCGTCCATTAACCTGACCATCCCTCGCAACAAACACATATAAGCCACCTCCAACACGGTCTAGGCGCAGACTTCCTCTACCTGCCTCGTTCTGGTCCGGGAACCCCGCCCAGGAGCGCTTCGCCAATAAAAAGCCTCCTGCTGCTGCTGCTGCCGCTGCTGCTGCTGCTGCTGCTGCTAAGTCGCATCAGTTGTGTCCGACTCTGTGCGACCCCATAGACGGCAGTCCATGAAGCTCCCCTGTCCCTGGGATTCTCCAGGCAAGAATACTGGAGTGGGTTGCCATTTCCTTCTCCAGTGCATAAAAGTGAAAGTGAAGTCTCCCAGTCATGCCCCACTCTTAGCGACCCCATGGACTGCGGCCCACCAGGCTCCTCCGTCCATGGGATTCTCCAGGCAAGAGTGCTGGAGTGGGGTGCCATCGCCTTCTCCAAAAGGCCTGTTAAACACTCTTTTGGTGTCCTGGTCTTTTACCTAACAGCCACCCCATCCATCTAGGTCATCACAGAGTGACAGGCTGAGGGTCTAAAGTTTAAAATGGCCAGTGTGAGGTATTCTAGGAATTTTTTTTTTTTAAGAAAGATACAAAATTGCATGATCAATATATTTACATTTAGGCAAAGATTTACATAAAAGCTATAAATGAATGCACAAAAAAAATGATAAGTGGTTGTGTTTTCATAGTGCTTGCAGATGGAGTGTTTTTTCTCTTTGATTTCTAAACTTTCTCTGACTTTTTTTTACTTTTTAAAATTTGCACAGAAGAGAAAATAAAGTAAAAGCTAAGCCTCTAATTTACCCCCTTGGTAAACTATCTGTAAAACTCCAGTCTTACAAAAATGTATTGAATGAATCTAGACATGACATGCTACTAACGTTCTGCCCACTTGGTAGACTTGGGAGGTGGCACCCAGGGAGAATAATGTTCATGGAAGAGTCAGGTCCACAAGCCTTTACCTGCAATTCTTAAATCCAGAACACTCTGAAGACTAAAAGCTTTTGGCAAAGCATTTGATGGCAAAATCTGACCAGAACTGATCAGGGGCTACCTTCGCCACTCAGTGTGAATATCCCTCTGTCTCACTGCAGAAAGATAAGTGTGTTGATTGCAGGGTGCTGGCCAGTCTCCAATGTGTGAGGTAATATGTGGCATATTACCCGCATTGTCTTCCAAAATCTAAAAGCTCAGGTTGCAAGGGTTTTCTAGAAAGGATTATGGGCTTATATTATTTCTTCTTCAGGGTCAGTAACACGGTAACAACAGCAATTCTCATCATAATATGACTATAGTCTCCGGAGGCTACTATTTTCACGTCCACTACGTGTCAGACATTTTCACCTCAGGCGGACTCCTCTGTACACTCTTATTTCATTTAATCTTCACAACAATGCTATGAGGAAGCTTTGACCATCTCAGCTTTAGGGCGGAAGCAGTGATGCTTTGAGAGCTGTAACTAACCACATAGTCACACCGCAGCCCACAGAGCTGTGGGCAGTGGGGAGGCCTCCCTGGAGCACTTCAGCAGTGGAGACGACCTTCTTCTCAATTGTGTTTCTACCTAGGGGCTTCCCAGGTGGCGCTACGCCAGTGCAGGAGATGCACGAGACTCAGATTTGATCCCTGGGTCAGGAAGATCCCCTGGAGAAGGAAATGGCAACCCGCTCCAGTACAATTGCCTGGACAATTCCATGGACAGAGGAGCCTGGTGGCTACAACCCATGGGGTCACAAAAAGCCGGACATGACTGAGCACACAGCACACACATTACTCATTCTATAATACTCCCCTTCCTTGCTTAGGCAAACTCCTCTCCTGCACCTCCTCTCGGTCCCTTAGCCCTGATTTAGGGCAGGCAGCCATTCATCTCATCAACTGGCCGATCTCTAAAGCACTCAGTGTTGAATATTCTGGTCTCCCCAGCTTTGCTAGGGAAGAGATGTATCATTTGCAAAGCAGTTTCTGTGCGTCAGGGACACGGTTGTCCGTGCAGCATCTTTCATCTTCCCACCAGGAATCAAGGTAGATATTATTATTTTCATTTTTGGGTGAAGATCTCAGAATTGCTCTGAAAAAAACTACTGTCTATTGAGTGACAACATAATCACAGTGCTTATCAAAGTACAATTGGCTGATGAAAGTCCTCTCAGAATCATGGAGACCCCTGTTTCCCTTGCCAGGCCAACCAAATCAAAATATCTGGAGACGGAGCCCTGGCACCTGCAGATGCCCCTCCCAGAGAACACAGACACTGGATGGTTTGAGCCTGGCCTGGAAGGAAACCAAACTGCCCAGTGTTCTGATCCAGACCCCTCCACATCCTGGCTGAGTGACCTTCACTGAGTCTCTTACACTCCCAGAGCCTCCAATGTCTTATGCATAAGGTGGGACCACTCACCTTCATGCCTCGTCAGCTGCGGAGGATGAACAAAGTACCCTACGATGTGACGGTCTCGCTTACCGTAAGACAGACATTCAAGAAACGATGCTGAAAAGTGGATAGAGTGAATAGACAAAAGAATGAATAAAAAAACTAAAACCTATCTGACTTTTCTAGCTGTGCTGGCTATGCTAATTTGCCTGGGTGTCTCTTTTTAATTTCCCACAAAGCCTGCCTGTTGACTTAACTTGGAGGAAGCATGCTTAAAGGCTGAATATCTCTCTTGTACACTTAATGCCACTTTATTTGTGCTTGGATCTGAGTTCACACAAAAGCACGACCAAGAGAGATCAAAGAAGATGTTTGCAGGCATTGATGGTCCACACTGGCATTTCTGAGCTTGTTCACAGTGATGGAAACACTCTTGAGAAAATCCGGAGGTTAGGCAACCCAGGCCTCACCTGTAAATAATGTTATTGGGTGTCTAGAAAAAACCTTTGAGCATAGGTGGCCTTTTCATGATGCAAGCCCCTGGCAGGGAGGCGGTTTCTGTGTTTTATCATGCTCTCAGTCATAAAATGACAAATTCTGGGCCCAAGAAATCTGTTTCTATTACTGGCTTTGGTCATTTCTGAAGTTTCCTTTGGCTATTTTTAGAAGTTGATAATCTATCCTGAAATACCTAACGTTTAGTTCATGAAGCAGAGGGATACTGCATCTCATTAATCATCTTTCTCATATAAAATGAGCTAGTTTTACAACTCTATTTTTCAGATGGGAGAATTTAGGCAGTGTCTGGAGGCCAAGTACCATTTGAGTCAGCAAGCTTCAGTCCCAAGCCACTTGTGCAGACATGTAAAGGTTAAGTTTCTAATCTCAAAAGCTTTCATGTGTTGTTTCTTTGTTTTGTCTTTAAAGAAAATTGATGAATGTGTACTAAGGTATTTTCGCTGAGTTTTTTAGAGGGCAGAACTTGTCTATGATCCATTTTGTTCCTCTAACCACTGAACTGGCAAGTGCCTTCACTTGCATAGTCAGGGACGGGGGCTCAAAGCCCCGTTTTGTGGGGCTGTGCAGCTCAGCCGTGTCCAGCTCCATGTGACTGCATGGACTGTGGCCTGCCAGGCTGCCCTGTGCATGAAACTTTCCAGGCAAGAATACTAGAGTGGGTTGCCGTCTCCTCTTCCAAAAGTCCCCGTGGATAGACTTTATTCCATACACAATCTGTGAAGAATCATTCTCAGAAATTCAAGTTGAAGCCATTAGGAGAAGTTAGTGTTTCAGATTCTCTGCCTACACCTGTGTTGCATAATTCTGAGACCCTACTTCTCAGAGTCTTCTTTTTATCACAGTTGACCCACAGACCATGTAGGGGCTAGGGAGTGCCAGCTGCCACGCAGTTGAAAATCCATGTATAAGAAAACAGTCAACCCTTCTGTTCAGGGTTCTGCATCTTTGGAGTCAACTAATTTCAGACCATGTAGTACCATAGCATGTATTTACTGAAAAAATATCTGTGTACAAGAGGACACACACAGGTCAAAGCCATGTCGTTCAAGGGTCTACTGCAAATCAATGTATTATCCATAACAAGCATCAGAATGTAGTGTGGAGAACACGGAGAAGCTGAAAGTAAAAAACATATGAATCAGTCTTACCCAGATTGTAACAATCTGAAAAACAACAACAAAAGCACAGATGGCTTCCCAGGTGCTTCGGAGGTGAAGATCCACCTGCCAGCGCGGGACACGGGTTTGATCTCTGGTCCGGGCACATTTCACACGCTGCAGAGCAGCAACGCCCGTGTGCCCCAGCTACTGAGCCCACACCACAGAGCCCGTGCTCTGCAGCACGAGAAGCCACCACGATGAGAAGCTCGCCCACCACAGCTAGAGAGGAGCCCCCACTCGCCACAACCAGAGGAAGCCCGTGCAGCAACAAAGACCCAACACAGACGAAAATCAATAGCTAATTAATTTTTAAAAATAACTGAAGGGCAACAGAGTTGGGGACGCCTGGGTTTGTGCTCCAGACTTCACTTCATACACCGACTGCATAGCCTTGAGCAGCTTCTGCTGATCCTTGTCAGAAACAAAAGGACAGTTCCCAAATGGAGTCACTTACGCTAAGCCCCACCTCCTCAAACTGAGGCTTAGCTTTTCTTAGAGTCTCCGCTCTCCAGGAAATGGAATCTTGAACCAGTCAATCAGGAATCACCTGATCAACACCAACCGTTTGATCTGCCTGATGGACCCCTGGGAGCCCCTGAAGGAAAGTACTCTTGCAGTCAGGAACCCACTTTCTGTCTGGTACAAGGTCCTTGTTCTGGCTCCCTACCAAAGTCGTCCATCTTGAACAACTTCTTGGAGCTCCTTTCTATCTGACAGACTGGATGCCGTCCGATTTGAATCAATGTTTGCTCAGATAAACTTCTAGAATTTTTAACATGCCTCAGTTTATTTTTTGACACCCTCTGTGGAATAAAGGCTTCTGGGAGTGATAACAAGACAATGCAGAATTGGTGTATATCGGTGCGTGGTGTGCACGACATGGGAAGTTCCCAGCTACAAACCAGTGTATTATGTGCTGGCTGAGAGCCTGGGATAAGGTCTTAGATGACCCAAGGTTACATCTATGGCTGCTGCTCACTGTGTGATCTGGGATGAGTTAATTTACCTTTCTGGGCTTTGGTTCCCTGACCTGTAAAATGGAGATAATAACAGCAGCTACTTCTCAGGGCTGCTGGGAGAAGCCAATGCATTAATACGAGTGGCGCACGAGGCACAGGGCAGTGCAAGGGCATCAGGAAGGGCTTGCTGTCCTCATCCTCATCACGGCTCTTTAGACTGACCCTTCACACTTATGCAAGTTGTGTCTAACTTGATCACCACTGGGGTATTTATGGTGCTATTCAATGAAGTATCGCTTCAGTTCCTTTCTTCAAAAAGTTTCCCCTTAAAAGGTTCTAAGTTATAGCTGCAGATCACCCACTAAAAGGATCTACTTGATTATTTCTAGATTCCAAAGCAATTTAGAACATTTTTTTTAACATATCTGCCCCTTCCATCTAAATTTCCAACCCCCAGAGTACAGATAGTATTTAAAACCACACAGAACCCAACAAAGGTTATTTCAATAATTGACACAACTGCTTAGCAGTATTGTGGAGAAAATATGAAAGCTTTTTGTTAGGTCAAGGCCTTTGGGATAAATGGTGATCTGCAGCTTTCTGAATGTCCCTACCTTAATTTCAGGGCTGATAAAATCCTTTTCTCCACAGGGATTCTGTCTTGAGTGAGGATTTAAAAGGAGCCTGGCTTTCTAGGGCTCCTCTCTTTCCAGGCTCAATCTGAGCCTTGCCCTTTACTAACATCAAATTCATTTTGGATAAGCAGGGAAAGAGAAGCAAGGATTATGCTTCTTCAAAAGGCTTAACCAGCATCCAGCCTGAAGCAGTTTCCCCAGAGGACACATCTTGGTTCTTCCCACTGCTTGGTCTTTAAGGCACCACGCATGAACAGAGAGGCGGTGACCCCAACAGACTTGCAGAAAGATCCAGGATCCAGCCCTGCCCAGTGCTCTCTTTTTTTATTGGAGTGTAGTTAAAATATTGTATTAGTTTCAGGTGTACAGCAAAGTGACTCAGTTATGGATATATACATAACCATTCATTTTCAGATTCTTTTCCCATATGAGTCATTACAGAATATTGAGTTTCCTGTGCTCCACACTAGGTCCTTGTGATTATCTATTTTATGTATATGTATGTGTATATGTCAATTCCAAATTCCTAATTTATCATTTCTCCCCATATTTTCTCTTTGATAACCATGTTTGATTTCGAGTTCTTTAAGTCCATTTCTCCTTGGAAGAAAAGTTATGACCAACCTAGATAGCATATTCAAAAGCAGAGACATTACTTTGCCGACTAAGGTCCACCTAGTCAAGGCTATGGTTTTTCCAGTAGTAATGTATGGATGTGAGACATGGACTGTGAAGAAGGCTGAGCACCGAAGAATTGATGCTTTTGAACTGTGCTGTTGGAGAAGACTCTTGCAAGTCCCTTGGACTGTAAGGAGATCCAACCAGTCCATCCTAAAGGACATCAGTTCTTTGGAAGGAATGATGCTAAAGCTGAAACTCCAGTACTTTGGCCACCTCATGTGAAGAGCTGACTCATTGGAAAAGACTGATGCTGGGAGGGATTGGGGGCAGGAGGAGAAGGGGACGACAGAGGATGAGATGGCTGGATGGTATCACTGACTCGATGGACGTGAGTCTGAGTGAACTCTGGGAGTTGGTTGGTGGTGGACAGGGAGGCCTGGCGTGCTGCGCTTCATGGGGTCGCAAAGAGTCAGACAGGACTGAGCGACTGAACTGAACTTTTTGTAAATAAGTTCATTGGCATTACTTTTAAAATCACATTCCATCTGGGCTCTGTCTTAAATCCTGTGGATGCCCCTAGCATCTCGCCAATCCATTCTTCCTTTTTTCTCAGGCTGAGCAGTGTTTATTTCTGATGCTTGCAACAAATGTAATCTTAGCAAATATATTCACGGAGCACTGCCTTTAAGTCTAACCCTGGGCCACATGCTTTTTTACCTCCTAATCTTCATGAAAGAGTGCTCCTATTATCAGCCTGTATTCTACAGATGGGGAAGCTGAGGCAGAGAGGTGTCACATGACTTACCGCAAGTTACAAGCCAGTTGGTAGAAAAACTGTAGTTTGAACCCACACAGGTTAGCTTGAACACGCCTGCAGTGGCCCCCATGTCCCCTGGAGGGGTTCCTCTGGGAAAAAGCACTGATACTTGTGCCTGTAGAGACGCGTGACACTAAGGTGACAGGTGTGAGTGGTGTCCTTCTTGGTAGGAAAGACTGAAAAGACATTATTTCCAATGGTTCAAAAACAAAAAGATCAGAAATAATGAAGGGACATGTGCTTCTCTGAAAAGCGAAAGCATCCATGTCAGGGACAGGACTTGGGGCAGAACACAGCTGACTTTGTGCTAACAGATCCAGGAATGAGCTGGAAGTGGCCACAGTCTCGGGATTCCAAGTACGAGAGCGAGACGAGGAAGGGGGCGCCTGTTTCGGCGGCCTCTCTCCCCACCCCGACTCTACTCCCTCCCAACTCCAGATGCTTCTTGCCGCCTCCTCACACCTCTCCTCTCTGTTGGTCTCTTCATTGCTCTCGAGGTTCGGACTCATCTTCACTTTTTATGTATCTGAGCCTCTCTCTCCTCAGTGGATCCAGGTGGTCAGGTCGCCCCTGAAGGAGGAACGTCCCCGCAAAGGGATCTGGACCGGAACCTCTCTAAGACAGGGCTCCTAGGTGGAGAATGTGACAAACGTTTTCTGGGGTCTTTTTTTAATTGACGTATAGTTGACGACTGAGAGACTGAATGACTGATAGTTGATACAATGTTGTGCTAACTATCGCCAGAGAGCAAAGTGATTCAGTTAAACATATATATACATTCTGCTTTTTTATATTCTCCTCCATTACCTTTACCACAGGATACTGAATAGAGCTCCCTGAGTGATACAGAAGGACCTTGTTTATCCATTCTACATGCAACAGTGCATCGGCTAACCCCAACCTCCCACCCCACTCCT
>SJYF01000263.1:5434756-5445317 GCA_006410515.1 Procapra przewalskii | reverse complement strand
CCTCCCGCCTCCCACCCCTTCCCACCCCTCTGGGTTATTACAGAGCCCCTGTTTGAGTTCCCTAATCACAAAGCAAATTCCCATTAGCTATCTATCTTACATATGACGGTGTATGTTCCCACGCCACTCTCTCCATTCATCCCACCCTCTCCTTCCCCACCTCCTACCATGTCCCAAAGTCTGTTCTCTGTGTCTTCGTCTCCACCGCAGCCCTGCCAACAGGTTCCTCAGCACCATCTTTCTCGATTCCACATATGTGCCTTAATATACGACATTTCTCCCATAACTCTGTTCTCTATGTCTTCACCTCCACCGCAGCCCTGAAAACAGGTTCCTCAGCACCATCTTTCTCGATTCCGCATATATGCCTTAATATTCGATATTTGTTTTTCTCTTTCTCAAAGTTGGGTTTTTACAGAGTGAAAGACCCTCTGGAGCTTTGCAGGAGTCCTGTAGACTGCCCCAGGATAAACTATTTAAGAGTTGGACCAGTATCTCCTGGATCTGAAGGAGGAGGAAGACTCCAGTTGCGGTCTGACAGTTACACACGCAGCATCCTGGTCAACAGAAGCTGAGGAGCCCTTCGAGAGATGCCTCAGCGAGAAGGGTATGTGCTGAAGCTGGGTTCTGCCTGTGTACATTATTAATTTTGGGGTCATCTGAAGGACAAGCTACAAAAACACCCACAATAAACATTCTGGCCACTCCTCTGAGCAAAAATCTACTGCTTGTCTTTCTTACAAATGACATGCAGGAGATAAAGGCGGCAGCAAGGCATCAATTTATAGAATGAGATTCTAAAAATAAATAGTGTACAGTGGTGAAGGCTGGCAGAATGACAAAGGGAGGGGGAGGGGAAACCTTACTGGTCCTTCAAGTTGCGCACTCGGTCGCCCTTCGGACAGCCCTGAGGGGGAGCTCTAAACTGGCGTATCCTGGGCCGGGCTGGGAGCACCACTCCAGGTGGCAGGGCAAAGCCCCTCTCCAGTTTCACATCATGGGACGTGACAGGGAATTCAGGTTCTGCAGCTTTCCACAAAGGAAAACACGCCACAGTTTTCCCAAAGGTTATAGAATTAAACTCAGTTCAGAAATGGTTAGAAAAGCATAGAAAAGCAAGCATGCTGATCACTCCTGTTTAATCAATCTGTTTCAAGTTCCCCCATTGTTTAATTATGTAAAAAACTTTGCTGTAGATCCATATTCCTTCTGATACTATTCTAGAACTGGAAAAGAGCCAGGGTAAGTCAGTATTGAAAATGGACTTAAAAATTAATTACAAGTACTTGAAAAGATTAGTGCAAAAACTTTGCCACCCACTTACAGGCCTAAGTGAAATCTCTGTGTCCTTAAAATGTCCCATGGTCTATAAACTCTCTCCGCAGAGAACCTCTAGAAAGAACAAAAGACCTTATCATTGGCCTCTAGAAAAGATAAAACCGCAGCATTGTTTTTAACCCACACAGAGGTCTTTGTTCAAGGTCAGGCATTTCCCTCCTGCACTTGACGAATCTGCTGTAACTGTGATTGGCACCACAAACGCAGGTGCCCCAGAGCTCTGGGTTCGTCCACCAGGAAAAGGCGCTGAGGTTGCTGTTTTGCGACAGTCTTCTCATTTCGAAATCATTTGCAGTTTCTCAAAAGGAAAGACATATGTAGGAAAAGAAAAGAATATTCTCGGACACTGTTAATGTCATCTAATTCATCATACTTCTGCCAGCAGAAGTGGTCTGCATGCGTGCTTACATCTGCACTCAAATGGTGTGTCTGGCCCTGACTTTACGAGAAGTAAAAGGCACATTCTAGGGACAGGACGACAGCCAGCGAACATGGAAGTCAGACCAGAAATGACGCCCTCACCAACTTCCGCAGCAAAACCCTGTGTCACCACCTGCATCAGTTTGAAAAAACCAACACAACTCAGAACCCGAGTTACACGTAAAGAGTACTGAGCCATTTCATATCCTGTGTTTTGTGCCATTGGGTAGGTTCAAGTTTTCTGAGCAGAGGGTGTATTCATATTCCACTGACTCAAAGGACACGAATTTGAGCAAATTCCAGGAGGTAGTGAAGGACAGGGAAGCCTGGTGTGCTGCAGTCCATGGGGCTGCAGAGGGTCAGACATGACTGAGCGACTGAACAACAGGAACACCATCTCTCAGCCTCCCAATTCTACTGCCTGCAGTCACTTCGACCCTGTTCATTAACCTGGACTACAATTAGGACATCTTTTGTTCCTATAAATAATCAGTCAAAACCTCACCTGCCATCAGGAGGTGATAGGGTCCCCATCGCCATCCAGAGCCGTCTCAGTAGCCAAAGGGGACTGGTCCTCCTTACAATGCCACGAACAGAAAAGAAAGTAAGCTCTCGTCAGCCCACTAATGCTGCACCTGTGGCGGCTTGACATCCTCACCAACACTTGCTATTGTTCCATCTTTTAAAATTACAGCCTATATCCCTGTTAAAATCATGGCTGGTTTTTTTCCTTCAGAATTGGTCAAGTGGAACATAAAATTCATATGGAAATGCCTGGGACTAGGGGATGTGAAGCAGCATCTCATTTTCACTTTCATTTGCATTTCTTTAATAATAAATGATGTTGAGCTCCTTTCCATATGCTTAATGACCACTTTTACACCTTCTTTAGAAATGTTGATTTAAATAATTTGCCCAGATTTTAGCTGGATTTTTTTTTGTCTTTTTGAGGTGTAAGAGTTATTCAAATATTTCAAACGCTAGTCCCTCATAGATACATAATTTGCAGGTATTTTCTCCCATTCTGTGGATTATCTTTCTACTTTCTTGATAGTGTCCTTTGAAGTACAAACATTTTTAATTATGGTATAGTCAAATTTACAGACTTTTTTTCTTTAGCTGCATATGCTTTGGATAACATATCTTAAGAAAAGTGGAAGTCCCTCAGTCATGTCCGACTCTGTGCAACCCCATGGACTGTGACCTGTAACCTGCCAGGCTCCTCTGTCCCGGCCAGAATACTGAAGTGAGTAGCTTTTCCCTTCTCCAGGGGATCTTCCCAACCCAGGGACCAAACCCAGGTTTCCCACATTGCAGGTGAATTCTTTACCATCTGAGCCACCCTAAGAAACCACTGCCTAATCCAAGGATGCAAAGATTTGTACCTATGTTATTTTCTTAATGGTTGCTCTGGTGATTACAATTAATATTTTAAATTATAAAAGCCTAGTTCATATCTCTTCATTTAAAAAATATTCTAGGACTTCCCTGGCAGCACAGTGGATAAGAACCCACCTACCAGTGCAGGGGACATGGGTTCTCTCCCTGGCTCAAGAAGACTCCACATGCCATGGAGAAGCTAGGCCCATATGCCACCACTGCTGAAGCCCAAGCACCTAGAGACTGTGCTCTGTGACAAGAGAAGCCAATGCAATGAGAAACCCACGCACCACAACGAGGAATAACCCCCACTCATCACAATTAGAGAAAGCCCATGAGCAACAGCAAAGCCCCAACACAACCAAAATTAAATTAATTAATGAATTTTTAAAAGATTAAGCTCTGGAATACAAACTTTAAAAATATATATTGTAATCTTTAAAGCATGCATGCATGCCTGCCAGGTCACTTCAGTCATGTCCATCTCTTTGCGACCCTATGGCTTGGCTCCTCTGCCCAAGAATACTAGAGTAGGTTGCCATGCCCTCCTCCAGGGGACCTTCCTGACCCAGAGATCAGACCCATGTTCTTAAGTCTCATGCACTGTCAGGCAGGTTCTTTACACTAGTACCACCTGGGAAGCCCAAATTAAAGCATGCTTAAAGTTAAGCACATCCCAAATATTAATGTCCAAAAAAGGAATAGTCCATTGCCCCAGCCCCAACCCTCAGAGTGGACTACTTCAATAGTGCATGCTTTGGGTTCTTCTAAAGATTGTCTCCACATTTTAAATAATATATTAATACCACTAAATCTTCATTTATCAAATCTGAAAATCTCATTATTTCCTTACTGAAAAGGTAGATGAAGATTTATTGTATTATTTGATCCCAAAACTCAGGAATGTTGATGTTTGTGTCATTATTTTAGCTTTGTTTTTTTGTTTTCCCTACTGGGTTACCGTTATGAGTTTAGCTCAGTAATACAAGATAGTTCTTTTTCCACCAACTTGAGATAGAATCTCTTTACTTCCTACATTTGGGAGTGAATCTTTCCAACCCATCTTCCTTCAACATCTTCTCCCTTTGGCTTTTTCTCGACTTCAATTAGGAATACTTTGACATCTGCATTGCCAAAGTAGATAATATTCACATACTGTCTTAAAACACTTATAATTTTGCACTTAGTCTGTAGGTTAACTAAATGTTGAAAACCAAGACAATATTTCCATTACTACTATTCAACCACTCATGGTATAGCGAAGTAGTAAATTACAGGAAAAGAAATTTTCCCTGAGATTGCAACATGATTCTCTCTGTGCCAATCCAAGAGCAAAGTTATCAGTTACAAGGTCAACCAAACCAAGCTTTCTGTCCTTACTTCTCCCTCCCTTCTTCCTTAATTGTTCAGATCCTGATACATTTTAATTTGCTACTTATGTGACCATAAGTTCCTTGTGTTTTTGAAAAATCAATTTTTGCTTGTCATCAAGATTCTGAGGAACTTTCTTGAACCATAAATTTCATAAGTTCCTAGTGAATATATATTTAAATCAAATCATTTGAATAATCAGACTTTCCCCACTAATAAATAAAATGTTTTTAAAAATTTCTATTCACTGGCATTGAAATATGTATACTATCATATAAGAAACGAAGTGCCAGTCTATGTTCAATACAGGATACAGGATGCTTGGGGCTGGTGTATGGGATGATCCAGGGAGATGATATGGGGTGGGAGGTGGGAGGGGGCTTCGGCATTGGGAGATTGTGTACACCTGCGGCTGATTCATGTCAATGTATGGCAAAACAAATACAGTATTGTAACGTAGAATAAAGTATTAAAAAAAATTTTTAATTAAAAAAAATTGCTATTCACCAAGGATTCTGTATTATTTCCTTTCTATTGCATGACTACCAGAAGAGAAAAAGCATTCACTTTGTCCCTTTAGGATAAATTCCAACCCAATTTTAGCCATACCAAGTTTTCTCAAAAATTTTGTTAACAATATTGATATCCTATCACCCAGCATGGCTTCTAGGAACCACAATGACTTCTTATACTCAATATGAACTAACCAAAAGGGAAATAAATATTTTATTTTTCAGTCATTGAACTAAAATTGTTTTATTTGTCAAGTTCTAAATAAAAAGCATCTGGCTTCATTTAAAGAATTAACCACTCCGGCTCCCAAAGAGTGTGCATATAATGAAGAATTACAATAATTAAATTCAGGGAAAGAAAGAAGGACCCACAAGCAAAATGTTGACAGTGATAAAAAGTTATACCATTGAGAGAAATAAGCAGCCTTAATCATCAAGAGAGTGAATGATTCTCTAGCCTCCTAAGTCAAGCTTTATAAAGTTACTCATAGCCTTTCCCATTCATGTAGCTACTGCTGTCAGCCTCAGGGAGCACAGAATCTAATTTGGGTCCTCAGACCTCTATGAAGACCTTCAACAAGTTGATAATATCCTTGTAACTGTTTAAAGAGCTTTATGTTTCTAAAATTCCTAGGTGAGGGTTTACAGATTGCATTAGATTCGTACAGAGTTCCAAGACCCCAGAAAAATTAAACAGTCTACATGGATATTGTGTGTTGGCAAGCCAAGCCATAAGTTTGTACACCCAACACTGCTTCTTAGAAAAGATACTAATTCTGTCAGAGCCACACATAATACCTCTCTTCTTCCCAACTTAGTATTTAGTCACACTACACACTAAAAACCTTCTCTTTTTTATTTCATGCCTATTAGAAATCACACACGGCCTAAAGAAAATTAAAAATGGAAACCTACACCTCCTAAACAGTTATCTTTATAACCCTCAGAACCATTGGATAATACCAAAATATCTGCCAAAAAGTTCACTGAAAAGTATTTTAAAACCATAGTGAGCCTCTGGTTCACTCTACAGGGGCCTGGAGAAGGGAAAGTAGAAAGTGTCCTGGATTCCTTAGACGGACACACGCATTCCAGACTGAGGACCATAGCTTCACGGAAAGACAGGGGCTGACCCTCCAGTGAAGGCGCAGGGAGCTCGCGTCTGGAGTAGCATGAGAGACCCCTCCTGGTGGCAGAAACTCGCTGTCCCTTGGGCCCCCTAGTGCTAAGGAAAAGCCACCGTGATTGGCGGTCCTCTTGGGATGTGCGAGGCACACCGAGCACATGTAGGTGCACTTCTCAGGCCCTGCTGAGCACAGCGGCTGCCCGCTGAGTGAGGCAAGAGGAGGCGCTCCAGCTGGTCCAAGCTGCAGGGTGTAAGCGCGACTCAAGACACCGCTTGAGTCGAGAAGAAGTGGGCTGTGAAGAAACTCACAACGCTCCTTGTAAGAACATGAAAGGCTGCAGAGAGCTCTCCCGGCGGTGGAAGATGGAACAGGATAGCCTTCTTTCACTCAGTCGGCGTGGTAACAAGCAAGCCTGAACCGTGAGCGCTTACGATCAAGACCGCCCCTCACTCACTGGAATGCTGGCCCTGGGCGAACGGAGCGCGGGGCCCTGCTCTGCACGTTCTTCCTTAGTCCTGTGCACAAAGTGAAAGCACAGCCCCCTCTACAGCCTTGCACTCTTGTGTCAAAGCTCATGGCGACATCCTGACAGCCTATCTGGACACACCAGGTGTGTCTGGCCACACGCCACTGGTCAAAACATGTCATATGGCGAAGCCTAATCAATGGTCTCTCGAGGGGAAACTTCATCACTGACAACGAGTAGCCTATATAATCCTTTAATAGGAAGGGAAAGGACTAGTTAGGGAAAATAGTATTGGGTTGGCCAAAAAGTTCCTAACGTTTCGTTACAGACTATTAACGTATGGCCAACCCAATACAACCTACCACAAGCAGCGCATACCACTGTCCACTGTTACTGGATGTGGTTCCAGAACACCTGGCTGAGGAGTCTAACACAGAATGACACGGATGAACTTATTCACAAAACTGACTCACAACCTTGAAACCAAACTTAATGGCAACCAAAGAGAAACTGTGGCAGGAATGATAAATTAGGAGACTGGGATTAACATACACACACCACTGTCTGTAAAATAGATCTAACAAGGACCTACTGTGTAACACAGGCAACTCTGCTCAGCACTCTACAATGACCACACGGGACACGAATCTGAAGAAGAATGGATGCGTGGAGACTTCCCTGGTGGACACGAATCTGAAGAAGAATGTGTGGAGACTTCCCTGGTGGTCCAGCGGCTAAGACTCTGCACGCCTACTGCAGGGGGCCTGGGTTTGACCCCTGGTCATGGAACTAGATCCCACATGCCGCAACTAAGAATTTACAAGCTGCGACTAAAGATCCCTGCGCCACAACTAAGGCCCAGTGCAGCCAAATAAATAACTGTTTCAAAAAATGGACAGATACGTGCCTAACTGAATCACTCTGCTGTATGGAAGAAACTAACACAACACTGTAAATCAACTACACTCCAATAAAAAAAATTTTTAATTAAAATAAAGGCCAACTGATGGGGAGTGGCTGACAGTTTAGCTGATTCTCAAACAGAGATCTGGTACTAGGACACTTGAGGAGGAAGTGTATGTGTGGACCTCTCCGAGTGGACCCAGGGTAGGAAGGTACTTATGACTCATGTGGCTCCTCATCAGAGAGTCCCACCATGGAGGAGACTCTTAACAATCAGACAATCCCTCTAGATGTTAGTCAGCCTTGGTCTGCCACCAGTAAACGCATGAACTAAGCGACTATGACAACAGGGACAAAGAAATATGAAGAGATGCTGGTCACTTCTGATGAGTGTTCCCACTGCCAGCAGCAGCAGGAACCAGCCCTCAGCTCAGGGAAATAAAACCGCTTCCTCAGGCAAGGGCAAAGCAGCCAACCAGCCATCTTGTAGCGGGTTGATCACATTAGACTCCCCTTGTCCTGGTGAGGACATTGATTTTCCTCACTGGTTCTGGATTTGCAGCCAGGCACAGTGACAAAGCATCCTTACAAACTGTCTCTGCGGCCTCCTAGTCACCCTGGAGCCTGGTCCTATAGCCAGCCTTCCCACTCATTCTGTGGGATACATCATTTCCTCCCAATAAACCCTTCCAGCTCACAGTCAGTTTCTGCTACTTGAAACAAAGAGTCTAGACTGAGAGACAAAGTCCTTGGGATTTGTACTCAGTCACTTTCCTTATGAAACAAAGCCCTAAACTCCCAGCTTCTCAAAATCCTGCCCTTTGTGACAATAGGGATGAGACTTGAGGGCATTATACTAAGTACAATAAGACGGAGAGAGACAGACATGTGTGATCTCACTTACATGTGGGATCTAGAAAAATCAGACTCAAAGAAACAGAACACGGTGGTGGCTGTCAGGCGCTAGCAGTGGCGAGTGGGGAAGATGGGTGAAGCGGGTCAAAGTGTACGAACTTTCATTACAAGATGAGTGAGTTTGGGGGTATAACATACAACATGTGGGCTATAGTTAGCAATACTGCACTGTATATTTTAATTTGCTGAGAGTGGATTCTAAAAGTTCTCACCACAAAAAGCAGTTTGTAACTACATGAAGTGTAGATATTTTAACTAACCTTATTGTGGTAATCATTTTACTATATATACAGATGTCAAACCATTGCATTGTACATCTTAAATTTGCACAATGTTATACGTGAATCATACTTCAATAGAGCTGGGGGATAAAAAATGTTCAGCTTCTCCATAAATGAAGAAGGAAGTTTCCTCCTTTTTAGAGTTATAGATCTGGCACCCAAGCTATCATCAAATCAATCCAAGAGGAATTTCATGGCAATTCAAGCATAGGCTGCCCAGGCAAAACCAGGGCTAAGGTGAGCGACACACCACTGAATCTGCTCCATGCAGGCAGCAAGCTGTCGTTCACTACAGCAGATGCTTCTCTTTCATAAAACCAATGCATATTCCTTGGCTATTTTGCCACCTTTTCCGGATACTTAATTTTTTCTGCATAAAATAACTCAAATTAGGCAGTTCTCTATTTAAAATCTAGAAGTAATTGTTAGCGTGTCTGTAAGTTTTCCTCAGGCATTTTTACTAAAGAGATACATCTGGCAGCTTTTTAGTGACCAAAATTAGAAAGAGTTCAGGCAACTCCAAAGCCACCTCTTAGCACTCATCTGGGTCTCCAGGATTTTAAGTCTTATGATCCTCCTGCCTGCGTCAGACTCCTGCTAGCCTCAATGTAATGGCTTAGTCAAGACAGATGAAACTCTGAAATCTCAGTGGCCGACTTAAAGCATCAAGGGTTCATTTCAAGTCTATCTCATTCATCTAATGTATATGTAGGCACTTCTTCCATGATCTCAACTTAAAATCTCCATAGCCCTTTGGCCTCAGCAAGTCACGTGTGGTCAGCCTCACTGCTGGGGAGGCTGGGGGCGCAAGAGGAAGACACCAACAGCAGGCGGAGGAGACCCCGGTTCTATTCCTCTGTCCCAGTGCTCAAAAGCATGGCTTGCTTTACCAGCTGCTGCATGTCTGACACTTTGTAGGCACCAGGGCTGTGAACTTGAGCTATCCATAGCCTTTCCCTGAAGGAGATTACAATTTAGGAAAATGCAGCGAGGTGAGAAACAACCAAACAATTAACAACCTCACATAATAAGCACAGGACAAAGGTTACTGTTTAAGCTCAGGAAAGGGGAAAGCAGGGTACGATTCTTGGAGGAGGTGATTTTTGAGCTAAGTTTTGAAGGATCTACTCCAAACCAAGCAGGTGATGGGAGGGAAAAGAACATTCTAGACAAAGAGACCAGAATGTGAGGATGCCTAGAAAAATAGGAACAGCATGGTGATTTCAGAGAAGGTGGATCAGAGGAGAGAAGAGATGAAGTCACAAAAGTTGAGTTGAAACTACTTTCCCAAAGCATACTCATCAGAACTGAGTCCCCTGATGTGCTCCATGGTAAAAAGACTCATTGCTTAAAAGTGTAATATGACTCTGAGAAAACCATAACAGAAAAAGACACAAGTACCACAGTGTCCGTCGCAGCACTAGCTACAATAACTAGGACATGGAAGCAACCTAGACGTCTATCAACAGATAGATGGATAAAGCAGCTGTGGTATATATACACAGTGGAATATTGCATGCGACGTGCTTAGTCGCTCAGTCATGTCCGACTCTTTGTGACCCCATGGACTGAAGCCTACCAGACACCTCTGTCCGTGGGAATTCTCCAGGCAAGAATACTGGAGTGGGTTACCATGCCCTTCTCCAGGGGATCTTCCCAACCCAGGAATCAAACCCAGGTCTCCGGCATTGCAGGCAGATTCTTTACCAGCTGAGCCACCAGGGAAGCCCCTGGTTGCTCAGTAATATATATACAGGGTATATTGTATAAAAAGGCATTAAAAGGAATGCATTTGAGTCCGTGCTAATGAGGTGGATGGACCTAGAGCCTGCTATGCAGAGTGAAGTC
>SJYF01000263.1:5414858-5428558 GCA_006410515.1 Procapra przewalskii | reverse complement strand
GAGACGGGCTCCACACACCTCGTGGACAACCTGCTGTTGGTCCGCTTGCACGGCAAGTGTAGCGGGGAAAATCTGGCAAGGGATGATAGACAGCTGGAGACCTCTAGAGGGCTTGCTGCTGTGCCAAGAGTGGTTGTTCCAGGTGGGAGATGACAAAAAATCTTATAACCAAGAGAAGCTAATTTTTCTCTATGTGGGGAAAATTGTCTGAGCTGACAGACATGTGCAGTGTGGGGAATGTTACTTCCTTTAAGCTGTAGATCTTGACAGTTTAGGTCCATTGGAGTTATTGAGGGAAAAAAACAGATAAAACTTATGATTCCCTAAGGGAAGCAGCACACAGACCTCCACCAGCGGCTGACAGCGGGAAGTCAGCCAGAGCCTGTGCGGAGTATGTGCACAGAGCCAAGGCTGAAACCCCAAGTGAGGCAAAGGGGTACCTGCGATTGAGGCGGAAGAACATCTTATACATTAGGTTTTTCAGAATTTATTTAGACTGTTATTTTTAATGGATAAAGAAGCTGTAGTTATCTACACACCATAGAATATTATTCAGCCATCAAAGGGAATGAATCTGAATCAGCTGTAGTGAGGTGGATAACCCTAGAGCCTGTTCTACAGAGTGAAGTAAGTCAGAGAAAAATAAATATTGCATGAAAGTGAAAGCTGCTCAGTCATGTCTGACTCTTTGCAACCCCATGGACTATACAGTCCATGGAATTCTCCAGGCCAGAACACTGGAGTGGGTTACATGAACTGAGGCAAGTGATGTCACATCTCAGCACCTGCATTTCCTGGTAAACAAAGATAATCCTAGTACTTACATCATAGAGTTACTGAAAGCGTTAACTGAGATAATGCAAGACAAGCACTTTGCACCATACCTAGCCCATAGTTTGTGCACAACAAATATTAGTTGTCCTTAAATTATTATTAACAAGAAATACACAATGGAGCCACCTCACTGACAATGACTCACACCACCCAGGGGGCTGGGATTCTGCATAGCTACAGAATCCAGGTTATGCCTGCAGGGCAAATATTGGTTTCTTGGGTTTTAAATGGGAAGATTAAAAAAAGCACAAATTCATTTCAACATTTTTCCCCAAAGTCAAAATTAATTTTCTTTGAGCTCTGAAAATTCCTCCTTTAATTGTCTAAACGTCTGTAATTGAAAGAGGAATGAACTATATATGTGAGTTTATCTCCTCTAAAGACAAAAAAAAATTGAGGGCACCAAAATCATTTGCTTGTACATAATATAAAGATCTAAATGGGGAAAATAAAAATTCAGACATTGCATACATTCACTTCACCAGCTGTGATGGCCGTAGGACATGTATTCATTTCCTAAACTGACAGAAAGAAAAATTAGATCTCATCTATTGTGCTGTTGATTTTTTTTCCTACTTTTGAATGTGCTACAAGAAGCAATGAGCAGTAAAGAGACAGGTATTTCACATTTCATATTTTTTATTTCATCAGTAAATAACTAATTTTATGCGAACGCTTTCCATGATGCTAGTGAGAACAGCTTTCAGGCGGGGAGGCATTAGCTCGTTGCACAAGTTGAAAGAAAGCCACTGGGACTCCTTCTCAGCAAGAGGTGGTGCCTAGCGCTTCCCTGGTGGTCAGAGGCAAAGAATCCACCTGCCAGTGCAAGAGATGCCAGTGCGATCCCTGGTCCAAGAAGACCCCACATTCCCCCAGGGAAACTAAGCCCAGGACCACAACTACCGAAGCCCGCACGCCAAGAGCTCCACAACAAGAGACGCCACCGGAATGTGAGGTCGGCAAAGCGCAACGAAGAGTAGCCCCCGCTTGCCACAACTAGCAACAAGCCTGGGCAGCAGCAGAGACCCAGCACAGTCAAAAACAAATCAATAAATGTGCCTTTCTTTAAAAAGAGGTGGAGCCCGTGTCCTCTCCCTCTGAACACGGATGGGCTCTAGGACACTTCTCTCAGGGGATACAGAAGAAGCGCTGCTCCTTCCGAGCCCAGGTGGTAAGAGCCTGGGGGCTTCCACTTCCCTTCTCTTGGAACCTTTTGGGAAAACCTGTTGGCTTGCAAATTCAGGGGCTCCACAGGTGAAGTCTGAAACTGGCCCCAGACATGGAAGGTAAGGTGGGACGGAAGAAAGAGGCAGACCCTCCAGACGGGTGGATGGTGGGCTTAAGCAAGGGAACTTACACAGGAGGCTTGTCTTGCGTAGCTGCAAGGTGAGTAGGTCTCCTCCCCTATCTGCCAAATCTTAGACGTTTACACAGAGCCCTGAGCTGGTTCAATCACATATTCAGTCCACCTGGGCCCAATACCAACTGACTCTCTCAAGGCTGTGTCCTTGAGGCCTCTCTCCCTGGGGTAACAGTGGGCAGAGAGTATATTCCAAGGACAAGAGAGGGGCTGAGGAGCCTTTGATTGCCCGGGATCCGTGCTTGTGTTCTCTTGATAACATCCCCCCAACAGAAGCCAGGCTTCCCTGAGATCACCATGCAGTGAGGAAGTTCAAGAATCCACATGGATGCTCCCACAGGACAGAGAGACATACAAACAGCCCGCCAGCCTGAAGCTACTCCAGACACCCCAGCCCAGCACCAGATGGGTACGTAAAAAAGCCTTCAAACGACTCCAGCCTTGATCACCATCCAACTGCAGCCGTACGGCGACCCTAAGTAAGAACCACCATCTGAGCTCTCTGACCTCCAAATCCTTGATCAATAGTATGGGCCTTCATTCACTGACAGAAGTGGTTAACTGCAAACCAGGCAATAGGCTTGCTTTCTACTACTACTTTATGCGTTATTATAGAGATGGACCTAAAAGGGAGGTTCAGTTCCACAAGCTTTATTTCAGAGTCTCAATCCAATGTTTTCTGGTTAGAAATTTATTGTATTACTTTCTTTAAAAATAATCATGATGATCTATATTTTCACTGTCCCCTAATTTTCTTTTTGAAGAAATAGCTAAGTCTTCCTAGGCAGTTATATCCACCTATTAGTTCTTTATAGTATTGTTTAAAATGTACCTTAGTGCTATTATTAATGAGCACTGGAACATAGAAAGCACTTTCTGTACTTTCATCTCCACACTTTCATATGCAAAATTTTGAAGGATGAAAATGAACACTGTCTAGTAGGCTCAGCTGATAATATACTGGAATGAGACTGGACATCAATAAAATGCTGATTCTTTTTTTTTTAATGCTGATTCATTTTTAAAAAACATGTCTTCCAGTTCCCTAGCTCAGTTCCAGCATGACTCATGGAGGAAGACACTCTTTCAGAGCTTTAACTTGTTCAAAACTCAAGTGCAGACGGACAATAACTTCTACAATCTACTTTTATTTTTTGAGTGGAGAGCTTCAAATTCATCATCCATTTCTTTCATTCACTACATAAGTGAGGAACTTAGTCTTTTCCCAAGCAGTGGCTCATTCAACCATTCACTCCATAAACTGGGTGCTCCTCTGTCAGGCACCATGTAAGTCCCGGGGATCCTGAGATTGGTCACTGTCTGGAGTTCATACGCTAGCAACAAAGCAGGCATTACACCAATCGTAGCTATATGAAGAGCTATAAAGGCAGACATGAGGAACTTTGAAAGCACACAGGAGAGACATCTGAGTCAGTTCAGTTCAGTTCGGTTGCTCAGTCGTGTCTGACTCTTTGCGACCCCATGGACTGCAGCATGCCAGGCTTCCTTGTCCATTACCAACTCCCGGAGCTTGCTCAAACTCATGTCCATCCAGCTGGTGATGCCATACAACTATCTCATCCTCTGTCGTCCCTTCTCCTCCTGCCTTCAATCCTTCCCAGCATCAGGGTCTTTTCAAATGAGTCAGTTCTTCACATCAGGTGGCCAAAGTATTGGAGTTTCAGCTTCAGCATCAGTCCTTCCACTGAATATTCAGGACTGATTTCCTTTAGGATGTACTGGTTGGATATCCTTGCAGTCCAAGGGACTCTCAAGAGTCTCCTCCAACACCACCTTCAAAAGCATCAATTCTTTGGCATTCAGCTTTCTTTATGGTCCAACTCTCACATCCATACATGACTACTGGAAAAACCACAGCTTTACCTAGACAGACCTTTGTTGGCAAAGTAATGTCTCTGCTTTTTAATATGATGTCTAGGCTGGTCATAGCTTTTTTTCCAAGCAGCAAGCATCTTTTAATTTCATGTCTGCACTAAAGTCTGTCAGGGTTTCCATCATTTCCCAATCTATTTGCCACGAAGTGACAGGACTGGATGCCATGATCTTAGTTTTCTGAATGTTGAGTTTTAAGCCAGCTTCTTCACTCTCCTCTTTCAATTTCATCAAGAGGCTATAGGTCTGAAAAGGCTTCCAAGGCATCCTACAATTTGATCCCAGTAAGCAGCACCATAATGCCCCAGTTTTCATGCAATTTAAGGTATAAACCAATGACGTTGCAAAGGAGACAAAATATCACCTTGTTACTGGTAGAGCCTTAATTAGAGGTTATAAGTTAACATGAAAGCCAAAGGGACCTAAATTAAATATACAATCAAACTAGGTGGTTCCAGGCCATTAAGCAAGATGGACAGAGCTGAACTCAGCATACCCAGGTATTTTTTCCAATTTTACCAATCAAGCAAATCCATCATAAGAAAACAAACAGCAACAAAAACAGCGGAGGGGTCAGAAACGTTACACCAGATCACTTGGAAGAAGCCATCCTAAGTGTATATAAAAATAGGAGCCTTATATTCGCAAGAGAAAGCCATTCTCTCTTCTCTAGCTGGTTTCTTCTCACCCTCTGTTCTCTTTAACAGCAAAAGAAAAGTCATTACAACTCTTGATGGTTTCCGCCAGCAGCAAAAATCAGCTGTTGCACAAATGGCTCAACATTTAATAAATATCTTTGATGTATAAAGTGATCTTTTTGCTGATTTACCATATTGGACTCTTGAAATGTTTTCTATTATCACCATATGTTTCCTAAGTGAAAGCTGAGTGTCTAAGCCATTCCACTTAAAATATGACAGATTTATATAATAAACTGAAAAGCTGCCAGCAAGAATTTATGCTAATTTTTCTCTGTTCTACCTTCTGAAGAATATAAGAATAGTTCCCTTTTTTAAAACTGAAGAAAAGAAAGTTAAATGAAAATTAAGTATGAATATTCCCAACTATTTCACATTTTACTTTCTGCCCTTACTCCAAACTCAGTATTTCATTCTGTCCATCCTCTAGATATGCAAACTTTTAGTACCAAAAATATGCCAGAAACTGGGCTGGTAGTGGGTAGAGTGTAGAAGTGAAATCATGTCTGTGAAAATATGTTAGCAACTGCAAAGCATAAGGAGATGTGAGGAGATTCATTAAGGTTTCCATCTTGTAAAGGTGACTGAATCCCTTTAACAAATTCATGAGCACATTCGTCTTTTAAAGAAATTCACAAAATGGGAAATAAGGATGATTTAACATTATTGTTCATGTCCAGAAACTTACTGGATGTCAGCAATAATTGTTTTTTTAAATAGATGGATAATTGCAGTGGGTTAAGCGAAGAGGGGGTCCCAAACTTCCTTATGCGCCAAGTGATAGCCTCCAAGGCCTCTTCCCAGCCTCTGCCCTCCACCAGCTTAAGTGAAGACGGGGGTGTTGACCTTGTGTCTTTGGCAACACCTCTGTCCTATCCTCGGGCCCATCACTCCAAGACTCACAGCCTCACCACCACTGTCTGCCTGGGAGACCATGAGCACTAACTGTGTGCCCGCAAACCACAGGCCCATTTATCCCTCATCCCCACACAGCTCTGCCCAATCCTTAATACAACCTGTCTATCCCTCCCGCAGCCCCTCCATGGAACTCCTGAGGCACCAGCAGCACACCCCCCTTCTCCAGATGTGTGCTCCAGGCGGCCAGGGCAGTGCAGGGCTGAGCACACACAGGTCTCAGTCCCACGTCCGCCACTCACGACCCCTGACCTCGAGCGAGCCCCTCAGTCTGTCTGTGCTCTAATCTCTCCATCTGTAAAACACGGCTACAGAGAGATCTTGTTTTGAAGATTAACATAAGTAATATATAAACATCATGGACGCGTCCCTGGCAATAGTAAGGGCTTTGTAAGGCTGTCTTCTTTTCTCCCTTCTTTCCTGCCCCCAGTGAGCCCTGGCTCTCCCCTGGACCCGGCTTTCCTTCACACTCTGGCAAGGGGATCTTCCTCCCCCGCCCTCCTTGCGCTGACTGATTGAAGGCTGAATGGAGGCGCTTCTTGCTCTTCATTAGCCCTTCCAAGCCATCATCTTTCCCGCCTTGCCACCACTCTGAAGCTCCTACATCAAGCCACACTGCCATCACCAGACACCAGACCACCTCACTCTCACTCCTCTGGGGACCTCAACTCCCACATCATTGTCACCCTTTTGTTATCATACGCTTCAGTGATTTCAAAGTCTTTGGGGATTATCCTTTCAGTTTCCTGGATTTTTAGTTTCCTCCCCACTTCAACCTCCAGTGAATTTTTCCTTAGCTTTAACTCAACAACTTATTGCCTTGGTTATACCTTACACAGACCTTGCGATGGCCGATATACTCACCCCCTTCCCAGGCTCTCATTCCCTGACCATTGCCTGCTGTCTCTCAGCTCACTCCCTTTATCAGATGGCGAGCCAGACGAGAGTGGGTCCCACCCCATCCTGGAACAGGTCACCTTTCCCTCCTCCACCTGGACACGGGACCAGAACACTTTCAGAGATCCTCCCTTTAGTGGTTAACGACTGTTAAGTGTCCAGGTTGTATCAGGACCAAGCAAGATAAAACAGTCAGCGTCACCTGGCACAGGCACACCAAGACCCAAGAGGCGACTCCAAGTGACCCAGGGGTCGTGGCGCGCCATTCATGATCAACGACCGTTGCGGCCTTTGCTCCCCCCACCATGGGCTCCACTCGGGTGCCGGCACTCTAGGAGAGAAGGTGTAGAACCTGAAGCTGTCAATCAACCTGTCAGTCAAATGATGCAGCACACGGGGAGGGACCTCCACTCGAAGACACCCAGCCCTGCTCCCAGTGCTGGCGCCTCTGAGCCTCCTCCCTTCTTGAGAGAGTAGTTTCCCTTTGCTTAGTACAACTGCTTGCTGCTGCCGGAAACTGCCAGCCCCCTAGTAACTGTGATGAATAACCCGGCTCTTTTCTAAAGCGAATCCCTACACTTGTCCCCAGATTCTCTCACCTATGAAAGAATAGCCTCCTAACAATTAATCACTTCCACTCTGCTTTATCATTCTTCTCTCTGTACTGGGCCATGTCTCTCAGCGTGCACAATGGCTAGAAGAGCTCCATCACCCTCCAGCAGCAGCCCTATTTCTCTGCTACTCTTTAAAGCAAAACCCATTCAAACTGCGGTCCACTCTGACTCCTGTTTTTCTAACACAGCCTAAAATCCTCGGCAGCTATCACCCCAGTTAAAGTGCCTTCTCCAACACCTGGGCTTCCCTTGTAGCCCAAGTGGTAAAGAATCTGCCTGCAGTGCAGGAGACCTGGGTTCAATTCCTGGGTCAGGAAACGGCAACCCACTCAAGTTTTCTTGCCTGGAGAACCCTATGGACAGAGGAGCTGGGCAGGCCGTAGTCCATGGGGTCACAAGATACGGACACGACTTAGCGACTGAACCACCGCCAGCTCTAACCCAACCGACGGCCAGTGCTCTCGCCATCAGCGGCGCCGCGGCCCCTCAGTCACCACCGACATGGCCGCTCAGGAGCATCACGCGTGTGAGGACGCCATCCTCCCTGGACCACTTTCTTCCCTTGTCCCCAGGACAGTAGTTTCTCTTGGTCACTTGCTACCTCACTGGCTACTCTTCTCCAAGAGACTTTTCTGGCTGACCCCTGTCTAATATTGAAACGCCGTAAGATAGTTCTCAGGGGAATTCCTTGGAGGTCCAGTGGTTAATACTCTGTGCTTCCACTGCACGGGGGGTGGGGTGGGGGAAGGGTTCAATCCTTGGTTAGAGAACTAAGATTCCCACATGCTATGCAGCGCCAGTGGAAGAAAAGAAAGTTCTCAGACTTCCACGTTTGTCTACTTAAGTGACTTCATCCCAGCTCGTGTCTTTCAATTTTATTTTTCTCTAGCCCAACCTCTCCTGTGAACTACAGGGCGCCTAACATACCTGTCTAGTCAACAAATGTGGAGGTGTACTAGGCTCCTCAAATTTACCATATTCAAAATGAAATCACTAAATGCTTTCCACCCACAGCTCAACCTCTTCCTGAGAACTTGCCCATCTCCGTAAACGCAACTCCATCCTCCCAGCTGTTCAGGCTTCAGAGCGCCGCTCAGACTCCTGTCCTTTGCCACAGCCTATGCACTATTCATGAGATGCACCTTCAGAATGTATTCAGACTTTCACCACTCCTCACCATCTCCATGTCTCCCTTCATCTAAGCCAGAAGCCTCTCCTGCCTGAATAGTCTCTTACAGTCTCTCAACCACTCCCCTACTCAGGTGAGACTTCCCCTGGCATCTAACAGAGCAATTTCCCTACTTCCCTTCCCTACTTCCCAACTCAGCTGTATTTTCTCACAGGGCAGTTATCAATATCTAACATAATCTATATTTACACATAAACTCTAGAAAAGATCTCTGTTTTGTTTATTGCTATATTTCCATTGCCCAAAAGAAGATGTAGTACTCAATATATATTTGTCTAATGAATAGCTAAGTACTGAAATAAGCCCCCAATGATTTCATGATCTAAATTCATCATGTGACCAGAATGGGAGGCCCACGTGACTAGGATATCATGGTACGTGGGACCGTTGTTCATACTCATTACTCCTCTGTCAGCCTTAAACCTTCTTACAGCATCAATCAACACAGAGTCCTCATGTCCTCAGAGCTTACTATTTAATATATTATTCCACAGCAAACTTGGAAAACTAGTTCTTAAATAATCTATATGATGTTCTTAAGGAAGGAAAAAGAACATCTGTCCCCGAGAGGGTAGAGTGAACGCAGAGGCTAAGGAAGTAGGAACAGCCTCTGCGAGGCCCGCTCAGAAAGCAGGGCCCTGCTGGAGACGACGGGAGATACGCCCGGAACAGGGAGGCTGACCGTGAAATGATGTCCTTCAGACATTTATTAAATGCGGGCTCTGCCAGACACTGTGCTGGGTGTCAGGACAGGTGTCAGGCGCATCTAAGCATGAGCAGGGCAGATTCCTGCCTCTAGGTATCTGTAATCAGACATAAGTTATAGGATCAGTTAGAAATGGCAACAGGCCCCTGGATAAGCCATCGTCCTGGGAGTCCCAAACCTGGCTGTTCTTGGGATAGGACTGCTTAAAGAACTTCCCCAAAATGCCAGTTCCTGAGGCCTAGCCCTCGACCACTGAATTAGCATCACTCGAAGTGCTGTGTATTAGTACATGTGTATTTTATATCTACATATGTGGATACATATGTGTGCACATACATGGACTTCTTCAGTTCTGATACAGTCCATAGACCATTATTTAGAATCACCGCTATTGACAGCTGAAAATATGGGAGTGAAAGGAAGATGAAGACTCATTGGAACAGTTAAATTCTTCCACCAGTGATGATCCAATTCATATGCTGAAGGTTGCCACCTCTGAGAATGAAAGAAAATCTGGATTCACCACCTCACAAGAGTAGAATTAGATGTTTGGGGACAAGAAGAAATAATTAAGAATTCTGAAAAGAGACTAAAAATGCTTCTTAGGAGAAAAAATGAACTGCACCGATTCAAGAAGCAATAAAGCATTTCTTATGCATAGGAAACTATGGAGTCACTTCCCAGGTATATCCATGCCCACATGCCTATTTGCAACTTTTTTGCATTTTGAAACTTAGTGATGTAGTGCAGAAGAGCAATTATTCATTCCCCTCTCCAAATATTTTTGAAAATGAGAATTGCTATATTAAAATAATGAATACTAAACTGAAAGGTGCAGAACAGTGCCCAAAAAGATAGGTCTTGCTAATTAACTCAGTACTCATTAAAGACGAATGGCTCATGAAGCTAACATAATTGTGTTGTGGTTTAAAATGTATAATTAATATGGAAAAGAATGTATTATTAAAATAAAATAATTTGTTCATGCAATGGTTAGTCTGTGGCCTACTTAGGAAAGTACAGTTTTTACCGTGATCAACCTCATTTTTTTAATTCAGGTGTTTAACCAACATTTATATGGTGCTTTTATACACCAGGCATTCTCCTGAGCACATTACAAACTTTATTTAATGTTATAGGATAACACTGAGGTATATATTATACTGTCTACACCAGAGAGGAATCTGAGGTATTGTGAGCCTAAGAGGCTTGCCCAAGGACTAAACCAGAAAAGATTCAAACCCAGACCATCAATCTCCAGGAATCATGTTAAGGCAAGGCAGCTGCCATAACCGTACGAATTTTATTTATTTAGAAGAAATATAACTCTTATGTGAAAAAAGGTAATGGAAGCTAGTTGGTGATATTTCACCACTCTAGCTAATAAACATACAGTAAGCCCTCTACATATGAACAAGCCCCATTCGGAGAGCATGTTTCTAAGTCCAAATCATTCATAAGGCTGACAAAGCGGTCCCAGGCATCCAGCTAACACAGTCAGCTATGCCCTTTACTATGACAGGTTTTTAATGCTTATCACACAAATAATACATAAACAAACCACAAAAAAGAGAAAACACTTTTAATCAGATAGTACAGTACCTTGAAAAATACAGTAGTGTAGTACAACAGCTGGCATCCAGGGCCTGGCATCAAATGAACAGGCAAGAAGGGTTACTCTAACTGGAGGAGGGAGGGGAGGAGGGGGATGGTAGCATTGAAGGACCATCAGCAATAGGAGACAGAGGGCCCACTGCGATGTCACTCATGCCTGATGCTGATGGCACCGGTTCTGGTTCCCTGCTGGGCTCAATCCTGTCTATCCCCTTGATACAACCACCCAGTAACATCGGGGTAGTAGCTCTTTATTTTTCTCATCATAGATGGCACAGTAGCACCAGACCGCATTATGAACAGCTGCTGCAACCTCTGTGGACCAGTCTACATTTGGGTCCTGTTCCTCAAAAGCTAACAGTGCCTCCTCAAATAAACAAAAGCTCCTTGCCATCTGGGGCTTCCCAGGGGGCACAAGTGGTAAAGAATCTGCCTGCCAATGCAGGAGTCTTAAGAGATGCAGGTTTGATCCCTGGGTCAGGAAGATCCCCTGGAATAGGGCACGGCAACCCACTCCGGTATTCTTGCCTGGAAAATCCCACGGACAGAGGAGACTGGTGGCTACAGTAAATAGGGTCACAGAGTCAGACATGACTGAAGTGACTTAGCAAGCACACGCCTTGCCATTTGCTGCATCGTGAACCTTTCCAGTTCCTCAGTTACTTCTTCTTCCTCTTGTCCCTCTTAGTCCTTTCTCTGAGCCTCCAATTCCATCAGGTCTTCATTAGTAAACTCCTCATGTTGCACAGCAAGGAATTAAACAGTCATCCTCTTGCAGATCTAGCTCAAAATAAGGATACTATACGACTGCACTCTGCACAGTACTGTAAAGCACTGCCACCTGTAGCGGCTGCATGCACGAGACAATGTGTACAGACGTCTGAACTAATGCACATGACTGGACAGGCAAACGCCTGTTCACATCTTTGAATGCTCATCACTTGAAGGGTCACTGTACATGAGATAGAGCGCATGTATCTGAAAGATGAGCCAACTGGAATATCCAGAATTCCACAGGTCTGATTTCCCCATCTCTTGTCTTGGGCTGGGTTTCCCCAGAAGCAGACACTGGGACCAGGCTCTGAGAGGAAGCAGTCTGTTTGGGAAGTGACCTCAGGAAGTGCTGAAAGGTGAGCAGGCCCATGAGACGGGGCCTCTTTACTCCATGTGTCCATGAAGGAGCTGTGCACCATGATGGCTGGACAGCCTCCAACAGGGACAAGCAGGTGACCCAAGCAAGGCCAACCAGCTTTTCCTGAAGTTAAAATAATAATGACTCTGAAAAAGAAAATCCCCATCCAGTGCTTTGCTGCAATGACAAATGGAAAATATGGATGCCAACAGTCTTCTTAGTAGATACATGGAGACATCCTACCTGCAAACCACTCAAGCCAACACAGGCAACCTTTCCCAGAAGAGAAGAGCCCTGCCCTGCTGTCTGAGCCCGAGCCTGCCGTGACTGCAGTAGCGCCAGCTCAGAGAGCCCCCTGAATGCCCTTCCACTGCAGCTGCTTTGCGCTCTGTCTCATGACGAAGGAGTCCTGCTGCGGCTTGTTACAATTACACAAACCCACAGCCTGGTCCACAGTGGCTGCCTGACAAATCTAGTTTCTTCCCACGCCGGGCACTTCCAGAAGATCCTCATTACCTGCCTCTGACTTAAAATTTCAGTCCTCATCTTCCCTCCCAACAATAATTTCTCACTTACCTGGAAATCAGAGTTCACAATGATATCCCCCAACTGGATGACTTAAATCCTATCCTTGATATTAATGTGTTAATGTTTTTCTTATATTATTTCTTATTATAGTCTGAGATCTGAATTCTGAAGAATGAATGTGCCTATTTTTAACCATTCTTATAAAAGCTTAATTTAAAATAAAAATGTAAAATAAATCAAGAAAATAAAACAAAAATTCATGTGTGTGGGGCTGTGGGAGAAGGAAAAAGAGTTAAATTCTCTCCTCTGTCCATGTAAAGAAGGCTATGGATATTACCTAAATTAATAAAATAGAAATCATAAAATCATTTATTGCTATCGAGGTAAATGATACACCACACACACATATATGCATCTATAATTTTACACATCTCAGTTAAAAGAGAGGAAAGTGACTCCTCCTCGTAAAATGGAAGTAGGGAAAGCAGGAATAAGAAAACCTGTCTTAAGAAGATAAGCATCATAGAATATTACTTAAATGTGGACTCTAAAAAGTGATACAAAATTACAAAACAGAGCCACATACACAGAAAGCAAACTAACAAACTGCCACACTTTGAAAAGACACATGCACCCCAGTGCTCACTGCAGCACTATTCCAAACAGCCAGGACAGAGGAGCAACCCAACAGACGGATGAGTGAAAAAGATCTGGGGCATATGCACGATGGAATGCTACGCAGCCATAAAAAGAATGAAATGAGGCCGTTTGCGGCAGCATGGATGGGCCCAGAGATTATCACACTAAGTAAGATACATCAGACAGAGCAAGACAAATATCATATAATATCACTTACATGTGGAATTTAAAAAATAATACAAGTGAATTCATTTACAAAACAGAAAGAGACTCACGGGCTTTGAAAACAAACTAATGGTTACCAAAGGAAAGCTCGGTGGAGGCATAAATTAGGAGTTTGGGATTAACATACACACATTCAGTTCAGTTCAGTCATTCAGTCGTGTCTGACTCTTTGCAACGCCATGAACTGCAGCACGCCAGGCCTCCCTGTCCATCACCAACTCCCAAAGTTCACCCAAACTCATGTCCATCGCGTCATTGATGCCATCCAGCCATCTCATCCTCTGTCAGCCCCTTCTCCTTCTGCCCCCAATCCCTCCCAGCATCAGAGTCTTTTCCAATGAGACAACTCTTCACATGAGGTGGCCAAAGTACTAGAGTTTCAGCTTTAGCAACAGTCCTTCCAAAGAATACCCAGGGCTGATCTCCTTCAGAATGGACTGGTTGGATCTCCTTGCA
>SJYF01000263.1:5381118-5399421 GCA_006410515.1 Procapra przewalskii | reverse complement strand
AATCCAGTTCTCATCATTAAAGGAGGTGTGTGTGCTATCGGCAGAGAGCCCCCAAAAATACCAGGGCAGGGCTGCACCAGCCCCCATTTCTTCAGCCCCCACACTCTACCCACGCTCTTCCCCTCTGGTCCCTGTAGGCCTCCAGATCCCAGAGCAAGTGGGGCGTGGAAGCAGATGGCTTTGCCTCTCACCCTCTGCTTGTCCACTCCACTCTGCACTCCCTGATGGAACTCAGATCAGCCGAATTATTGTTGCTGTCTTCAGCAGCTTGAGGACAGCTATTCCTTGATAGAGCAGATATTCCTTACTACAAAAAAAAAAAAAAAAAGAAAGAAAGAAATCAGGAAGAAAGAAAGAAAACACTTGAAAAGTCTCCAATCTTTTAGTCCTTGGCAGTGAGTGTTTCTGTTTCATGTCAGAGAGTCTGGACTTGGCCTGGAAGGGAAAGGCAGCCAGCCGAGCGTGCCATCAGAATAACTAGGTCAATTTTCAGCTTCTTGGAAGGTGTTCTCCTCCTTCTCTCCCCTCCCTGCTGGGCCCTCAGCCTGTCTGGGCCAGCCACCTTTGTTTCAGATAACTGGCTCTCTCAGCCTACATCTCACAGTCCAAAGGCCCCTGGGATTGAACAAACCGCCCACCCACTTTGAAACCAAGAGCATGGTTCTGCTCCTCTGATTCAGGCATCTGGAATCAGGGACACCCACAGTGTACAGGAACTGGACCACCGGGCGGAGAGTGAAATCCCACGCATTGCCTGGGGACATTCTGGGCTTCGTCCACTGGCTCCATTGGAACACGTCATTGGACCCTGGGAAGTGCTAAGTTCCACACTGTACCCAGGGATGTAGTTTCAGAATTATGTCAGTGGAAAAGACATGATTTATCAGGCTTGCCAAAAAAAAAAATCAAACAATAAAGCCAAAAGTCAGCCCAAAGAATCAGGTTCAAGGAGCCCAAAAAACCCTAGGAAAAAACAGACGTGGGGGGAAGATTCTTTTCCATCAAAACTTTTCAGCACATGGCATTGAGATTTTAGATAAGAACATGGTATGAACAAGGACATCCACCATAGATGCTCTCACAGTTCTTCAACTATGTCTTTACCCCTATCTTTCTACCTTAAACCTTGTCCAGGAGACGGAGCTTTCTTCTTCATCTTATATATTCAAAATTCAACAAAAGACCTCACACTTATTAAGTACCTTAATAGGTACTTAAGATAACTGGCTTAATAAAATGGCTCCTCAACCTTTCTTGCATGATTTGTTCCAAGATGACCCCCCAAACATTCGCCCAGAGATGCATTGGCATTCTTTGATCCCATGACCTTAGCTTCTATGCCGACACCCAGAGCACATTATCTGTTAGGTCTTCCCCACTTGGGTACTATTTGTTCTTTATCAGCTGGCTGCCACTCATACATCAGTTCAGTTCAGTTCAGTCGCTCAGTCCTTTCTGACTCTTTGCAACCCCATGGACCGCAGCATGACAGGCCTCCCTGTCCATCACCAACTCCCAGAGTTCGCCCAAACCCATGCCCATTGAGTCGGTGAGTGGGTGATGGTTCACCCAACCATCTCATCCTTTGTCATCCCCTTCTCCTCCTGCCTCAATCTTTCCCAGCATCAGGGTCTTTTCCAATGAGTCAGTTCTTCGCATCAGGTGGCCATAGTATTGGAGTTTCAGCACATCAGTTGGCTAGTATTACAAACTCTGTGAGATTTGTGTCTTAATAAATAGGGGGGTGGGGGTGGGGGGAGCCCTATTACTTGTTGAAGCTAGGATATCAATATGCACTTATTAATGACTTCTGTGATGTAAGTAAGACAATAAGGATAAGGATAGATATTGCCTTACTTACATCACAGAAGTCATTAATAAGTACATATTGATGTTCTATCAAACTAGCACATCATAGCTTGCCGGGGTCCAGCCCTGGTGGATCCAGGGTGATTCGAAGGTGGGGACGGAGTCGGCGTCCTTGGAAAAGTACATATTTAATTACAGATAAAGAGAGAGATTAGAAACAGATAGTGTAGTAGGAAATATTAGTGGAGAAAAGGAGGCTGAATAATTTGGTTTACATGGAATAGCATCCATGCTCCAGATGGGAATTCAGCCAGAAAAACAGGGAGCAAGAAAAAATGACATGGGAGAGTTAGTCTTTCCAGGAACTGATCCCCTGGTTTT
Source organism: Procapra przewalskii (assembly GCA_006410515.1). Lineage (NCBI taxonomy): Eukaryota > Metazoa > Chordata > Mammalia > Artiodactyla > Bovidae > Procapra > Procapra przewalskii. The sequence continues at coordinate 5,397,231 of SJYF01000263.1, read as the reverse complement.
TTTTTCAGGTTTTCTTATATACCTTTTGTTACATATAGGGATGAATACAGAGTCATGCAGGGGTCAGCAGTCCTGACCTTTATCAAAATCAGGTGCTTTACATAAAAAAGCTCTTAGGGGTTTTACATCATCTTCAAGCCATTTCTGCCTGCTGACATTTACAACCCTTTCTTTCTGATAACCAAAAAATTTATTTTTCCAAGGGTGTTTTTTCTTAAACCAGGCACCACCCTCCAAATAAAGTTGCATTCCTATAGGGTGAGGGTGTAGTGAGTTACAATCAAAAGAGGAATTTATTTAACCCAAGGTTAACATGATCAATCTTAAAGGTTAGTACTTATTTCTCCTATATGCTAGTTATATTTATTATAAAGGCAGGGAATATGGAGATTTAGCAGCAAAACATCAGCCCAACAAATGAAAATCCTTTCACCCATGCTCCCCTTAAGATCTAATTAATCTTATGATAGTGATAAAGTTACATTTTTGCATAGCAAGGACACAGTGATTTATAACAAAGTACAGTGGTCTATAACAAAAGAGAAAATTCATTAACTCAAAAAGTCTAATACTGCTAACATCAAAAACTACTATATTTCCTTTTCTATATTCCAAATACATTGATTAATATACTCCCAGGTGCCTAAGGATATGGAGACCTGGTGGCAATCATTGACTCAACAAGAAGAAAAAGCCCTATGCTAATTAAGACTCTCAAAATCCTCCAAAACTCTCTGTGCTGTTTATGGTTGAGAGGTAGTAAACAATCACGTGTCAGCAGAGAGGTTTGACCTGAGACACCCTTGTCCCACCCAGGGCAGGGAATTAGCAGCAATTATTGACACAACAAATGAAAAAACCCTTCACCAATATAATTCCTAACCAACCCACTATACTAATAATTTCTAACTTCCCAAAAGAATTTGCCTTTAGTAAGTCTAAAACATCGTGTGCCTCTCACAGTTGGGGGATTGTAAACAATCACATGTGGCCAGAGGAACCTATACAGGCAGGCTAGATAACCTTCAGAGGAGTTCGTAAGTTGAAACACTCTTGTCATGCCCAGGAATTTTTATTGCCTTGGAGCTGCCCCCTGTAAAGTCAGAGGTGTAGGTGAGAGCACAAAACAGACTCTGGTTTGGGGGTTAGATGCTGGGGAACAGGGGGTTTCCTGAAGCTTGAGCACGCCTTTGCGTATGCCGAAGCCTCCTTCCTCATGACCTTTGCCATGGGCGGAGTTCCTCACACTGGCTCCCTTGATATGCAAGATCAAGAAATTCTTCCCAAAGAGAAAAATATGGAAATAAAGGAACAAATCATGAGCCTGAGCAAACTCTGGGAGATAGTGAAGGACAGGGAAGCCTGATGTGCTGCAATCCATGGGGTCACAAAGAGTCAGACACAATTTAGTGAACAACAACATATTTAAAAAAAAAAAAACCCATAACTGCACCATCCACAACAACCTCCAAAAGCAAGGATGTTTCTAGACTATAGTAATACAAATATTTACTCCTAATTGAAGGGCTCAGGTGTAAAATACTGACATTAAGAAAAAACTGAAAAAAAAAATCCTAACGACGTGCAGCCTGTCAGGGATGAGTTCTTGACTAAATGAGGTGTCAGAGTTTCTCTGTTAGAAATGAAGGATTGGTGAAGACTTCAAGGGGTTATTTCAAAGGCTTAGAAGGTGAAGGGATGACATGGACTCCGACAGCAAGTCACGCCAGGGGTTGAACCACTGAGGAGAGTGCAAGAGCCTGGCAGGAGCTGAGCAGGGAGAGAGAGCAGAGGCAGAGACAGAGACAAGAAGCCAGGGCGCCGTGAGTGGCGGCCATCAAGGGGGCTCCATGAACACGGGGACACTGTCACCACCCTCTGCCCGCTGCGCTTCTACTAATTAGGACGTGCATCTTGCTTTGTTGGTTCCAGAAACATTTGGCACAAAATTAAGCTTTAATAGAGCAATACGTACTCCAAAATCACTGCAGACAGTAACTGCAGCCATGAAATTAAAAGACAATTGTTCCTTGGAAGAAAAGCTATGACAAATCTAAACAGCATATTGGAAAGCAGAGACATCACTTTGCCAACAAAGGTCCATCTAGTCAAAGCTATGGTTTTTCTACTAGTCATGTATGGATGTGAGAGTTAGACTATAAAGAAGGCTGAGAACTGATGCTTTCAAATTGTGGTGCTGGAGAAGACTTTTGAGAGTCCCTTGGACTTCAAGGAGATCAAACCTGTCAATCCTAAAGGCAATCAACTCTGAATATTCATTGGAAGGCCTGATGCTGAAACTGAAGCTCCAATACTTTGGCCACCTGATGTGAAGAGCTGACTCATTGGAAAGACCCTGATGCTGGGAAAGATTGAAGGTGGAAGGAGAAGGGGACGACAGAGGATGAGATGGTTGGATGGCATCATCGACTCACCCAACATGAGTTTGAACAAACTCCAGGAGACAGTCAAGGACAGGGAAACCTGGCATTCTGCGGTCCATGGGGTCACAGAGTTGGACACAACTGAGTGACTGAACAACAACAAGTACACTCAGGATCATAATATTGATCATGACTTCAACAATAATCTTTTTGGAGTAAACCTGAAGTTCTCAGAGTATAAGCAATCAGAAAATTGCTACTAGCAACACAGATAAGGTTTAAGACCTAATTTCTAAAAGATATGATCGCTACTAGCAACACACAGTTAAAGCTTTAAGACCTAATTTCTAAAAGATATGATTTATCTTTGAAAAAATTATCAAAATGATTAAAAATCTCATTTTCTTAAGTCTATCTAATAGACAGTTTTAATGACTATAATGGTGCTAAATATTAACAAAGGGAAATGGAGCCAATGATCAAATTGATTTGTCAGTTATCTTCACACAACCAATAGCCAAATGACTGTCTTGCATTTTTCCCTCACTTTGTAGCAGGTATATCTGGAGGAAATTATGTGCCAGCAGTTTCTCTGGATGTTTTATGAGAATATTTAACCTTCCTGAGAGGAATATCTCACCTTCTCTACGTTAAATAAAGGAAGACTCAGAGAAACGAAGAACTTCCTCAAAACCTGTGGCAGCGCCAGGAGTTGAGCTCTAATTCTTCTAGATCATGTCTAAAGCTGTCAGTATTTCAAAGCCCCAGATTTTGAAATGCCACAGAACAGTAAATTATTAAAAGCATTTTGAAGGTCAACATGAGATTGGCAAATTTGTATTTTTCTAGGAAAGAACATGGACACACACAGATACACACACCTTTGCCATCATTTCATAAGAGAACATTTTTAACACCAAAAGCATGGATAAACGCAGCTTTATTAATAACACATTATATATCCTTCAATAAAGCTGGACAAATCACATCCAGCTCTTTGCAGCCCCATGGACTGTAGCCTGCCAGGCTCCTCTGGACTTCTCAGGCAAGAATACTGGAGTTCTGGTTGCCATTTAGAGTGGCAGGATACTGGTTGCCATTTCCTCCTCCAGGGGATCTTCCTGACCCAGGGATCAAACCCAAGTCTCCTGTATTAGCAGGTGGATTCTTAACCACTGAGCAGCTAGGGAAGCCCTTACATTGTGTCAAATGGGTACATTTCGGCCAGAATGACAACAGCTTCAGCTCAGCTGTGAAATTCCAGTGACTTGCACTTGGGAACTGTTGCACAAGACCAGGAATCCTCTTCAGGTAACAGAGTCCCTCTGCCTGGAACTGGATTGGATCCTAAAAGTTACTGGGCCCACTTTGTTGACTTCTGGCCATCTGTATAGATCAGGTATCCAGAAGAGCACGGAAAATTATAAATTTATATGGAGCAGAACATACAGATAACTTCAAACCAATATGTATATAGGGTACTCACAGCCATTTTAAGAGTAGATAATGCTATTTGCTTGCTACTGTTCTCTCTGGTCGTAAAGAATTGGACACGACTGAGCGACGTCACTTTTGACTGCTGTTGTTTAGTCGCTACATCGTGTCTGATTCTTTTGCGACCCAGTGGACTGTCACCCACCAGGGTCCTCCGCCCATGGGATTCTCCAGGCAAGAATACTGGAGTGGGGTGCCATGTCCTTCTCCAGGGGATCTTCCCGACCCAGGGATTGAACCCGGGTCTCCCACATTGTATGCAGACGCTTAAAACAGTATTCTACTCTTATTGCTTTTACTTTCCACTTTGCAATTATATTAGCATTTTCTGAGTACCTTACAAAATTTAGAAAAATTAGCACAAAGTACGAAGAAGAAAAACATAATAATTCCACCACCCAGAAAAAACAATGTTTGTAATATGGTTAATATTTTCCAAGTACATTTTTACATAATTTATAATTTGATATTATATAAAGAATTTTTCCCAATTTAAGCAGTGTGTCTGGTCCCAGGAAAACTTTGTGTAGGGAAGGTGGGGATAGATACATTCCTTGATGAAAAATAAAAGTAAACTAAGAAAAGCAAACTAAAACAAGAATGAGATACTGCACATTTTCCTACATTCAGTTCAGTTAAGTCACTCAGTCGTGTCCGACTCTTTGCGACCCCATGAATCGCAGCATGCCAGGCCTCCCTGTCCATCACCAACTCCCGGAGTTCACTCAGACTCGTGTCCATCGAGTTGGTGATGCCATCCAGCCATCTCATCCTCTGTCGTCCCCTTCTCCTCCTGCCCCCAATCCCTCCCTGCATCAGAGTCTTTTCCAATGAGTCAACTCTTCACATGAGGTGGCCAAAGTACTGGATATTAGATTAACAAAATAGTGGCTTTCCCCCCATGAGGATATTTATTGCTACAACACACCTTAGAGGAAAGAATTTGACAGTTTGTATCTATAGCCACAGAAGGGGTCGGTAATTATTCTTTTCATAATATCCTAAGGGAAACGATCTGAAGATGCAGAAATGACTTCATTTATAAAGGTGTTCAACGTCACTTTACCTACTCATACTGAAAATGTGATAATAGCCTGAGCGGTCCACGTTAGGAGAATGATGAAGTGATCATGGAACATCTCTCAGATGGAATATTATGCTATTTTAAAAATGATGTTTACAAGCTTTATTTTAAAGGGTTAAAAAAGGTATCCGGCTAGTGGTCCTTAAAACATCTTTTTCTCTGATATTTCTCTGAAATATCTATAATGATGATTCCCAAAAGCCAAAGCCCGCAGATACATGGATTAGAGAAGTTTTCATTTCTTCCAGCCACAGAAAAACTATTCAAGTCTTGCTTAGTGATGTAGAAGCCAAGTGGGAAAAAAGGGCCCTCGCCACCCACTGCTGTCTGCTTTGACTCCTGCTGCCTTACTAATCAGAGAAAAGGGCCGACATCCTTCCTCTGCCATGGACCTCAAAGGAGGATCCTCAAGCCAGGTGTTACTGTTATTGTTTAGTCTTTAAGTCATGCCTGACTCTTTTGTGACCCCAAGAACTCTAGCCCATCAGGTTCCTGGGTCTGTGGAATTCTCCAGGCAAGAGTGCTCGAGTGGGTGACCATTTCCTCCTCCAGGGGATCTCACTGGGGTCTCCTGCACTGGCAGGTGGGTTCTTTACCACTGAGCCACCAGGGAAGCCCCTTCGGGTCGGTAGCATCAGCGTTACTTGGAAACTTGTTAGAAATGCAAATTCTCAAGTCTCACTCAGATCTACTGAGTGTGATCCTCAGATCTACTGAGGGTGATTCTAATCCCTGAGGCTAAAACTTCAGAGCCCTTGCTCTCCTGGCAGATTCGGATATCGCAGACAGCAAGATTACTCTTTACCCTCCCCTTTCCCTCATCAATTTTATTTGAAAGATTGGAGATAGCCACTCTTAGAAAATAATAGCAAAGAAGTTCAGAGTATCCGGGAGTGGCCAAGGGCCTCCCCAGGAGACATGGTCTCCAGGAAGAAAGCGCTCGAAACAGCAGAGAGGGGAAGGTCTTGGCAGCGCAGTCTGTACATGGTCCTTGCAGTTGGGCTGGAATTTGCTACTTCAGTGGTCAAAGAGCGGAACTATGGGTGAGCAATATTTACTCACCAGTGATGAACAGATGTCAAGAATCAAGCCCACAACCAGATAAGCAACAAGGACATGTTTTAGAGCCCAGGGAATTCGAGCCATTGTCTTGTAATAACTTTTAATGGCGTATGAAGTGAAGTGAAGTGAAGTCGCTCAGTCGTGTCTGACTCTTTGCGACCCCATGGACTGTAGTCCTACCGGGCTCCTCCTTCCATGGGATTCTCCAGGCAAGAGTACTGGAGTGGGTTGCCATTTCCTTCTCCAGGGGATTAATGGAGTATAGCCTGTAAAAATATTGGATCACTCTGCTATATGCCTGAAGCTAATAGAATTTTTTATTGCAGTCTGACTCTTTTGCAACCCCATGATCTGTAGACTGCTAGGCCCCTCTGTCCATGGAATTCCAGGACAACCTCCATCCAGGTTGCAATTTCCTACTCCAGGGGAATCTCTGTGACCCAGGGACCAAACCTGAGTCTCTTGCGTCTCCTGCATTGCAGGCAGATTCTTTACCACTGCCCCACCTGGGAGGCCCACAATATAATACATCAACTACATATAAACTAACATAGTACATCAACAATACTTCAATTTTTAAAAAAATGTAACCAATGTAATCAAACATTTGTTAAAACGTACTTTTTATAATACAGTATCTTTTATTGATTTTAAAGTAATATATTTATTATAAGATACTTTCCAACTATTTATTATAAAATACTTGGAAACTACAGGGGGATTTTGAAGGTATGGCAATGTTAAATTTCTTGACATAAGGGTGGTTGCATTAAGGGACTCACTTTTTAAATAATAAGCTGTTTACTAAGGACTACTGTGCTTTATTATACACATGTTATTCTGTAATGAAGTTTTTTTTACTAAACGGAAGTTTAGGACAAATATATTGTATAGTTGTGAATTATAAAAGACTAATTTATAGTTCAGAGAGAAGGAAGAGAAAGTGATAATTCTTGGTAAATTAAACACCATCTCAAAGCTCCTGAAATTGAAGTTCTTATTATTTTACTAAACAAAGATGTATCAATATTCAATGTCTCCCTATTTGAGCACCTGTATAGCAGGTGCTAGTACTGTTCCAGCTTGGCTGAGAAAGGACTGGTGAGGAAGACAACTCACCCAATACAGTGAATGGAAGAACTGAGTTCTAAATCCAGGCGATCTTGTTTGGGATGCTGAGTGGAAGCTTTTTCTTTGGATTATTTTCCATTATAGGGTATTAACAGGTATTGTACTATACAGTCAATACTTGTTACTTATCTATTTTCTGTGTAGTAGTTTTTCTTACCATTTATATCTGTTAATCCTATATTCCTAATTTATCCTCCCCCTCCCTCCTTTTCCCCTTCAGTAACTTAAGTTTGTTTTCTATGTCTTTGATTGTTTCATATATGCATTTATTTGTATTACTTTTTAGATTCCACGTATAAGCGATATCCTATGATCTTTGTCTTTGACTGACTTCATTTAGTATGATCATCTCTAGATCATAGCCATTTAGTATGATCATCTCTAGCCTCCATGTGGCTGCAAATGGCATTATCTTGTTCTTTTTTATGACTCAGTAGTATTTCATTGTATGTCTATACCATATCTTCTTAAACCATCCATCTGTTGGAGGACACTTGGGTTGTTTTCATGTCTGGGTTATTATAAGCAGTGTTTTGGTGAACATTGGGGTTTGTGTACTTTTTCAAATTAGAATTATTGTTTTTTCCAGATATATATCCAGGAGTGGGATTGCTGGATTATATTTTTAGATTTTTTGAGGAAGCTCCACACTGTTTTCCATAATGGCTCAGCAATTTACATTCCAAGTGGAGGCTGTCTTACTCACTTCACCAATGGTTCTCAAATGCTTTGGTTAAAACCTCTTTCTACTTTTAAAAATTATTAAGGCTTTAAAGAGTTTTGTTCATACGAGCCACATCTATCAATATTTACAGTATTAAATTTAAAGCAAAATTTTTCCACCTAGGAGCACACCACCACGTGTTTCATTAGTCCTCGAAACAATGTCCTCACACATCACACAGCCTCCAGAAAACTCCACTGTGTACCTGTGAGAGAATTCGAGTTAAAAAGTCAAATAATGTCCTGGTAGAATCTAGAAAATAGTTTTCCAAACAGCATTAACATGAAACCAGAGCTGCAATTTGGTCACAGATTGATGATGATGTCGATTTTCAGCCGTCCTGGGATTATAAGCAGAAGCCCAGACTGCAATCTTTGATGGCTCTCCCACAAGCTGCCTGGGACCCTTTCCCATCTGGGACTCCAGATGTTCTGGGACATGCGACTTCCCAGCACTGATTAAGTCTGAATGTTAGTAAAAACCCAATTTGGTGATGTACTCTCTGCTCTATTTCCCTTCTTTTTAAATGTTAGTATGTTGAAAGTAAGCTAGATAATTCTCTAATAAATATCTGTATTATTTATTTATTAAAAAAAAAAAAGAAAATAGTTTTCAACTCACATCCCCTAGGGGATGGTCCATGCTTTGAGGACCAGTGTCCTACACTTCATGCTTGTGTAGTGAGAGAAAGACTCCCCCCGCTGTTTATCATACCCACAATCCAGATATTACAATGCAAAATTAAGCCCAGATTTTTATGAATTCAAGACAGCATCAGAAAATCTGAATTTGCATTCTAATACCGTCTCTTGATAGCGAGGCAGCCTTGAGAAAATTATTTCATCTCTCTGAGCCTCTGTTCTTCCAAGGGTACCCATTTAATTCTAACGACAGCTACAGAAGCCAGAATTGAATGGCATGCAAATAAAGAGAAAATGCCCACCATGTTTCCAACAACAATAGGAGTTTCATAAATATATGTGGAATTTCTAAATGTCATTTTTCTCCCATGAGGAATGAACAAAGGAAAATAAAACTGGAAGAAAAGGAGCCTTAATCTACTTTCCTTAGCAGTTCCACAACGTTAAATGATTCAAATCTATCTGACTGCAATTCTTTCAACTTTTATGCCTGGTCCTGTGTTCCGTAGAAGATAAGAGCTCTGAATAACTATTCTTTTAGTCCTTTCACCTTTGTTGAAACTCATCCATCACTCTTACCAGAAAACTTATGCTGCAAAGTCAAGAACCCCAAATGTCTCCAATTATCTCGGGGACTATAATGGAGTTTTCTAAACAAGTCTGCTTCACTTTTTCTTAATTTATTTTTAATTGAGGGACAGTTACAGCATTGTGTTGGCTTCTGCCACACATTGACGTGAATCAGCCATAGGTATACATATGTCCCCTCCCTTCTGAGCCTCCCTGTCACCTCCCAGCCCATCCCACCCCCACTTTATTGTTTAATACATAATGATATGTTCTAGCATCATTAGGAAGGTGTATGGATAAGGCAAGGAGATAATGGATGATACCATGGAATCAAGCCATGAAAAATCTTGGGAATCATTTCTTTAGAGTTTGGCGAACTTTCTCTGTAAAGGACCAGATGGTAAATTTTTAAGCTTTGCAGGCAATATCATTTTACTTATTTATGACTATGCTTGGTCTCCATTGTTGCATGAAAGCTTTCTCTCTTTGCAGCAAGAAAGGGCGCTCTCTAGTTGCAGCGAGTGGGAACTACTATTCTCTGGTGCACGGGTTCTGGAGCACAGGCTCAGTAGCTGTGGCGCACGCGCTTAGTTGCCCCATGGCATGCGGAACCTTCCCAGACCAGGGACAGAACCTGTCCCCTGCATTAGCAGGTGGATTCGTAGCCACTGGACCACCAGGGAATTTCAGCCATACCATTTTTGTTGTAGCTACTCAACTCTGCCATAGTATAAAAATAGCTGTGGAGAAAAGAATCTTTAAAAAAAGAGTAGATATGTGGGTACATATAACTGATTCACTTATCTGTACACCTGAAATTAACACAGCACTATAAATTGACTATACTCCAGAAAAAAATTAAATTAAAAAATTAAATAAAATGCCTGGATGAACCTAAGCAGATCCTGTTGAGTTTCATTCTGAAATCAGCCTCCTGGAAAATGGCAAGACATTAAACTTACATTCTTTTTAAAATCTCTCATATGCAGGTTTATTTTCTATGCCTGAAGATATTGTATTGTGATTGTCTTTGAGCATCTGAATTTCTTTTCTGGGTGTGGTGTTACCATTATTCTAATTTCCTTGTTCTAAATCGCATATTAACAATGTCTACAGAATATAAATGAACTACAATGTATATCACACACAAAGATCCTCAGAATATGAAATATGTTGTTACATTAATGTATTTATGTTTTTCCCTTGAGATAAGTCATTTGTAAAGTAGTTTTTGAGTTTTTATTGTAGCATAAGCACAAATAAATATTTTTAAATTTAAAAAATAGAAAAAAAGTTTTTAAATGTCCTGGAAAAATATCCAGGCAGTTGAAATCAAACCAACCTGGGACTCAGATGTTGCAGGGCCTTTCTTCTAGCCCTGAACTAATCAAGGACTTGTTTCTCTTTGACGTAAATGCACTACAGCTCCACAAGGATAAGGCACTGTATTTCCATTTATCTTCTGGTTTTATCACAGCTGTGCCATGCCTGTCAGCAAAACTCTGAGGCTGTCAGCATTTTCATTATAATGCTAGCATCTCAGGAGGTTATAAATCTGCCTAAGAAAGCCTGAGCTAAAACTTGGCATGAGAGCTTCAAGACCACGAATTTTCTCAAGGATGAGCAAGCTGGCTCAACAAAAAGTAAGCTCATACTGAAAGCCAAACCAAAAAGTCTTTCTTTAGGTTTCAGGACAAGTTTGGTTGTGAAGATTCTCAATTTAACCAGCATTTCTTGGGTTTCTACTAGAGGTACCGTCTCTTAACATTTTGTCTGCCCCACTTTAGTTCCCTGTGAGAATCCCTTCCCCTTACTGATGTCCGCCTCTCATGAAGCTGTCAATCAGGAGGCTTGCCTTGCCCACCCCCGGAGGCAGTTCACACACCCCACGTGAGCCAATTAGATTATTTCATCTCTGTAGGCACAGAAGGGCTCCCAAGGACATTTTGGGGCTGTCTTGTTTCAAGCTTGCTACGGTTTCTGGGATCAGGGGAACTTCTCTCCTTCTTTACTCTGTACAAAGTAGTCATGTGGACCTTGAGCTTCTGGGTGGGATGAATCTGAGGGACCACGAAGCATCCCTTTGGTGATATCCAACAGGCAGCTGGATCGGATGCCGCCACGGACTTGGGAGTCAGTAGTGAGCTTCAAACAACAGTTTGGAGAAACTCGTGGGATCCTTCAGTTCTTTGGAACAATGTTTAAGAGGACTAAGAGCGCAACGAGAGAGGAAAAGATAAAAACAACTACTCAGCAAACATCCTGTGCTCTTACCACGCACTGCGTCCTGGGGACGTGCTCTTGATAGAAACACACACGAGAATGGTGTACAGTACGGACACGTGCCCGCGTGCATGTGTGCTCAGGCACGTCCAATTCTTTTGTGACCCCATAGACTGTAACCTGCTGAGCTCCTCTGTCCGTGGGATTCTCCAGGCAAGAAGACTGGAGTGGGTCGCCATTCCCTCCTTCTGGGGATCTTCCCCACCCAAGTATCAAACCAGCATCTCTTACGTCTCCTACACTGGCAGGCGGATTCTTTACCACTGAGCCATATGGGAGGCCCCACAGTACTCATAAGCAGATGCGAAGTCAGTGTACCTATTAGCTGGGGACTCCTCATCCCTTGAGATTTAGGTAACAGGACATTCAGTCCCTTAGCCATGACTCACAGGAATCCAAAGTCCTCCTGAAAGCTTCCACAGAGTCCCAGGGGCTAACCTGCTGCACTCCCTCTTTCCAGGTCCTGCTTCCACGTGTTTCTTTCTCTGTTTTTCAGCCAGTAGTAGCTTCATTGGTTAGAATAATTTAAGATAACTTTTTTACTAATCATGATTAAAAATAATATTACTGTTATTATTAAAAATATAACTTTGTTCAATTCCTATTATATACGAAGCATTGTTTTTAAATTTCTGCATAAAAGCTCATTTACTTGTCACAGTGATATGTTGATATGTCTGTTATCCTCCTTGTAAAGATTTCAAAACTGAAACTCAGAAAGTAGCTCACTCACAGTCACACAGCTCGGAACCTGGAAGATGAACTGAGACCTTTGTTACCAAAGCCCAAGTCGTTTCCACCCAGCTGTGTTCTAAGTTGCTTCAGTCGTGTCCAGCTCTTTGCAAGCCCATGGTCTGTAGCCCGCCAGGCTCCTCTGTGCATGGGATTCTCCAGGCAGGAATACTGGAGTGGGTTGCCATGCCCTCCTCCAGGGGAGCTTCCCAACCCGGGGATCGAACCTGAGTCTCTCATGCCTTCTACATTGGCAGGCAAGTTCTTTACCACTAGCACCACTTGAAAGGTGAACGAGACTTTTGCTACCAAAGCCCAAGTCATTTCCACTCTACCATACCTTTTTTTTTTTCACAAAAAATAAATATATGGTTACCAAAGTGGAAGCTGGGGGAAGAATAAATTAGGAGCTTGAAATTATCAGATATATACTACTTTATATAAAACAGATAAACAAGGACCTAGTCCATAGGACAAGAAATGATACTCAGTATCTTGTAATAACCTATAATGGAAAAGAATCTGAAAAAGAAAATATATAACTAAAGTACTTTGCAGTGTACCAGAAACCAACACCACATTATAAATCAATTATATTTCAATAAAACAAAAATAAACAAAAAAAAAACACAGTGAGATACCCAACACATACACCACAAGGGTTAAAATTTTTTTTTTAATTGACAATACAAAGTGTTGGTGAGGATGTGGAGCAACACAGCTGTTCCACATAATGTTTCCATTAAACAACAGCCTGGACTCGTTTATGAACCCCAAAAGTATGCATTACCCATTCATTTGGTGTGTGTCTGTAGTCTAGTCATGTACTTCGCACCTGTGACTATCATATCATTCTTCAACTACACAAAGGACTTAACTATAAACAGAGATTATGCCATGAGACCTCAGGCACTCACGGTACCAACACCTTTGTCAGTCAAGCCTTATTCCTCTCGTTCTGCCTGCACTTCCCTTGAGAGGCCTCATCCCCCTTTCTCTGTGTAAGTAACAGGGCAGTGGCCCCAGTCACTAGTGACCCAAGACAATCCAAGAAAGCATGGGGATTTTCTCTTGTGGCGACACCAATTAAAAAGACAGGCAAGGCTGTGTCCTTTCCAAAACACTGGGGCATTAGTATGTTAGGCTAAAAAGCTGTGACCAGCACATCCAAAAACATTAAGTGGTACAAACAAAACAGAATTTTACTTTTCAGCCACAGAACAGTCCAAGGAAGGTATTGTTGATTGGCCACGACTGTTCCATGCAGTGATTTGGGGACCTAGGCAGTTTCAACCTAGAATATATTTATCATCATCATCCCCACCAAGATCTATCATAAAGAAAAAAGAACATGGGGGAGGCTGAAATCCTTTCTTAAAAGTCCAGGTGCAGAGGCAACATTCACCACAAGCACGTTCACTACAGAGTGGGAAACGTAAAATGGGAATTGTTGTCCATCCAATACATCTGGCCAAAATCCAAGTGCTATATAAAGAGAGGATAAATGTCAGGGGTCACCATGTGGACCCAACCATCCTGGGTTTATCTGCTTTGTTGAAGATTATCCCAGCAGATAAAATAACAGACAAGAAGCTCCATGGACTCTTTTATCCCTTTTTATTCACTACTGAGCCCTTTTCTCTCTCAGTCTTGGGCTTCCCTTTATATCACCTCCCCCATGATACCACCCTATCTCTTGGATTAGAGGAAGCTAAGAATTCAATAATCTCTCCATTGTAACACAATAGAGAGCCCAGAAAAAAATCCACTTCCCTACAGTCAATTAATCTTTAACAAAAGAGGCAAGAATATACAATAGAGAAAAGACAGTCTCTCCACCAAGTGGTGTTTGGGAAAGTTGGACAGCTGCATGTAAATCAATGAAGTTAGAACACACCCTCACTCCACACACAAAAATAAACTCAAAATGGGTTAAAGACTAAAATATAAGACATGACACCATAAAACTTCTAGAAGAGAACATAGGCAAACATTCTCTCACGTAATTCACACCAGTGATTTCTTGGGTCAGTCTCCCAAAACAATAGAAATAAAAGCAAAAATACCCAAATGGAACTGAACCAAACTTATAAACATTTAAACAGCAAAGGAAACCATAAACAAAACAAAACAAAAAAAGTAACCTATGGACTCGGAGAAAATGTTTCCAAATGGTGTAACAGACAAGAGCTTAATTTTCAAAATATACAAGAGCTCATACAATTCAATACCACAATAGAAAAGAACTGAAAAATGGGCAGAAGACCTAAATAAGCATTTTCCCAAAGAAGACACGAAGACCGCTAATAGGCACACAGGAATCATTGCTGATTATTAGAGAAATACAAATCAAAACTACAGTGAGGTGCCACCCCACACCAGTTACATGGCCATCTCAGAAAGTCTGCAAATAAAAAACGCTGGAGGAGGTACAGAGAAAGGGAAACCCTCCTACAGCTGGTGGGAATGTAAACTGGTGCCATCACTATGGAAAACAGTATGGAAGTTCCTAAAAAAATAAAATAAAATAAAAATAGAGCTACCACTGCTGCTGCTGCTGCTAAGCCGCTTCAGTCGTGTCCGACTCTGTGTGACCCCATAGATGGCAGCCCACCAGGCTCCCCTCCCTGGGATTCTCCAGGCAAGAACACTGGAGTGGGTTGCCATTTCCTTCTCCAGTGCATGAAAGTGAAAAGTGAAAGTGAAGTTGCTCAGTCGTGTCTGACTCTTAGCGACCCCATGGACTGCAGCCCACCAGGCTCCCCCATCCCTGGGATTTTCCAGGCAAGAGTGCTGGAGTGAGGTGCCATTGCCTTCTCCCAACATGACCCAGTAATCCCACTCCCGGGCATATACCTAAACAAAACAGATTCAGAAAGACACATGCACCCAAATGTCCATAGCAGCAGCATTAATATTTACAATAGCCCATACCTGGAAATAGCCTAAGTGTCTGTTAACAGATGAATGGATAAAGATATGAGATATATATATATGTATAGATATATATATATGTTGTCTTTTTAGTGGTTAAGCCGTGTCCAACTCTTTCGTGACCCCATGGACTGTTGCCTGCTGGATGACCCTGTTCATAGGATTCTCCGGGCAAGAATACTGGAGTGGGTTTCCATTTCCCTCTCCGGGAGATCTTTCTGACCCGGGGATCAAACCAGAATCCCTTGTATCTCCTGCACTGGCAGGCGGATTCTTTTCCACTGGTGCTACCTAGGAAGCCCATGTATGTATATGAAGCGAAAGTGTTAGTCCTTCAGTCGTGTCGGACTCTTTGCCACCCCATGAAGTGTAGCCCGCCAGACTCCTCTGTCCATGGAATTCTCCAGGCAAGAATACTGCAGGCAGATTCTTTACTGTCTGAGCCACCAGTATATATAATGGATTACTACTCAGCCATAAAAATGAAATAACACCATTCGGAGCAAAATGGGTGGACCTAGAGGTTATCATACTAAGTGAAGTGAGTCAGACAGAGAAAGGCAAATGGCATATGTGATCACTTATGTGTGGAATCTAAAATATAACAAAAGGAATTCCTCAGTGGTGCAGTGGGTAGGGCTTTATGCTTTCACTGCTGAGGGCCCAAGTTCAGTTCCTGGTTGGAGAACTAAACTCCCGCAAGCCTCATGGTATAGCAAACACACACACAAATGAACATATCTATGGAAAAAAAAAAAAAACTCACAGACATAGGGAACAGACCTGTGGTTGCCAAGGAGAAGAGGTGGGGGAGGGAAGGAGAGTTTGGGATCAGCAGATGTAAGCTATTATGTACAGAATGGATAAACAAGATCTTACTGTGTACCACAGGGAACTATATCCAATAGCCTGTGATAAACCATAATGGAAAAGAAAAAGAATGTGTGTGTGTATATATGTATAACTGATGTGGTCCACTGGAGAAGGGAATGGCAAACCACTTCAGTATTCTTGCCTTGAGAACCCCATGAACAGTATGAAAAGGCAAAATGATAGGATACCAAAAGAGGAACT
>SJYF01000263.1:5357046-5371432 GCA_006410515.1 Procapra przewalskii | reverse complement strand
GAAAATAGTATGTTTTATACTATGTGACCTTTATCACAATAAAAAAAAAAATTTAATCACGTGAAGTTTAATAAAAACAAAAATGTCCACAGAAAGAAAAATGTGAATCCTCAAAGATGTGCCTGCCTGCCAATGGGATCGGGTTAAGGACAACACAGAAAAAATACCCTTGCGTGCTAGGTCTCACCTCTGCTAATCACTATAACCCACTATAGTTATAATCACTATAGTTATAATCACTATAACTATAAGCTTGTCATTGTCACCTAGACTCTGAACAACCAATTTAACATCATGTGTTTGCATGGGTTTATAAAACCCAAAATAAGTTAGATTTGGCTGCACAACAAATTATCCCAAAATTTAGTGGCTTAAAACAACCCTAGGTGGTCCCCTGGTGGCCTAAGTGGTTAGGATTCTGGGCTATGACTGTCATGCCCTGGGTTCAGTCCCCAGTCAGGAAACTGAGATCCTGCAAGCCACAAGGCTCAGCCAAAATATACATACACTAAAAAATTTTAAAAAACCTTTACTACAGCTCACCAGCCTTACTAGAACTAGAGCTTACAAGAACCTAGGCAATTCTACGGATCTGGGCCAGGCCTGATGGGTCTTGGCTGAGCTCTTTCACACGTCCGAGACCTTGCCTGGGAAAACGGCACGACTCTGGCCCGGTCCGCATGGCACCTCCTCCTCCATCTGGCAGTCTGGGCCTGCTCCCACAATGGATGGCAGTGTCCCAGGAGAAAGAGAGGACGCACACAGGGTCTCCTGAGGCCAGGCTCCTAGCTCACACACAGGTACTTTGCTGTATTCTATTTGCCGAGGAACACTGCAACCCAGCCTGGGTTCGAGGTTTGGAGAAACGGGCTTTGCCTCTTAATGGGAGAAGCTGCAAAGTTTCCCGTTGCAAGGGGAGAGGTCGGGAGAGGTGGCTGTATTTGCAGTCTGCCACAGAGACCAGCAACCCTTCCAAGCCAAATGGTTCTTTGTGAGGAGTTTGACTTGAAATGCGAGGAACTCTTTCCAGCGCTGTGCAGATGTCTAGTTGTTCCGTCGTGTCCGACTCTTTGCAACCCCTTGGACTGTAGCCCACCAGGCTCCTCTGTCCATGGGATTTCCCAAACAAGAATACTGGAGTGGGTTGCCCTTTGCTTCTCCAGGTCACCTACCTGACCCAGGGATCAAATCCACATCTCCTGCATTGGCATGTGGATTCTTTACCACTGAGCCACCTGGGAAACCCTTCCAATGTTAAAAGATTTTTACAAACCTAAGCATATTCACCAGGTTAAAGCGGGCACACAGTTGACCCAACTTACCAGTTTTCCCATCTGGCTTCTGCCACTAGACACTCCCTCTCCCATCAAGCCATGTTTCAGCCCACTCCCAGGAAGGAGAGTGTGGAGGACAGTGTTTGTTGAAAAGTAATTTAGGCAGCCTCTGGCCTGGAAAGCGCCCACTGAACTGGAAGATTCAGGAACTACAAAAATAAAACGCTTGACAGACAAATGAATGCCTGGCCCCTTCTCACAGAGGGAACTCAGGAGCAGAGGAACTGGCAGGAAAGGTCAGAAGAAGAACAAACTCACCAGAAGCTTCGCCAAGTTTCCAGCAAGTCCCAGTGAGGCCAGAGGAGGGGGAGAGGGAAGACCCCTCGCAGAGGGAACAGCGGAGCCGTGGGAACCAAAGCAGAGAAGATGGGAGAAGCAGAGGCCTCGGGGGGCCAGGAATGAAAAGCCCCGAGTGGTAACAAAGCTCAAAAATACTCGTCTTTCTGGGAAATGAATCACTAGCAGACGTGCCAGTTCCCTGTGGTGTGTCTGTGGTGTATGGAAAGACAGCGGCAAACACAAACAGCTCCTTGGTCTTGAAGGGCTTTACTCCCAAGCTGTGGGTTAGCTGGTCCTTTGCCTCCTGCCCTCGCCTTCCGCCCATGATCCTTTGGCAGGCGAACAGAGATGTAAAATTCACTAACGAAAGAAGGAGTGGGGAGTTTATGAAATTACTGACTGCTATATACGGGAGGACTTCTGCGACAGCTCAGCCTGCAGTGCGGGAGACACAGGAGACCCGGGTTCAGTCCCGGGGTTGGGAGGACCCCCTGGAGGAGGGCATGGCAGCCCACTCCAGCACTCTCGCCTGGAGAATCCCGGTGGACGGAGGAGCCTGGCAGGCTGCAGTCCAGGAGGTCGCAAAGAGTCGGCCATGACTGAACACATGGCACAGGTAAGAGAAACTTCGTGAAGGTTAGCATCCTAACAGCCCAGGGAGGAAGGCGTCATTATACACCTTCCTCCTGACAAGCCGAAAACTGTCGGGTTAGACGGCAAACTAGCTTCCGCAGCGACCCCCGTCTTCCATGTGCCCAGTTCACGCCCATCTCTGCCCAACTCCAAAGCCCAGGCCCTTGCAAGGGTCCTTACGACTCTGAGACCAAGCAAAGGTCTTAGTTTGAGTGATGGGCACCCAAGACCAGTGTACTCAGCTGAGCTGCCAAGTTGAACCCATGTCCCGGGTTAATGACAGATTTCAGCTTGAACTGGTTCTGCCAGCTTCTGTTCCAGGGCTCCCCCTTACATCTCTCTCCGCAGGGGACAAGATCAATCGGTGAGTTTATCCATTTATTCCAAGCCTGAGTGTGGAGCAGCTGCTGTGTTTCAGATCCCGTGGGTGGACACGGTGCCAACAGCAGTCAGAGGTCCCGGCCCCAGCAGACCCCCCAGCAGCTGCAAGAGAGAGGCTCGGCTGAGAGGAAGCCTGAAGCCGGGGGCAAGGGAAGCCTGGGGCCTTGATGGTGCGGACTCCTCCTCCTTCTCCCTCCTCTCTCGTTCAGTTCTTTTCCACTCGTCCGTTTGCAGAGCTGTAGAGCAGAGGTACCTCACCTGCATTCTTCAATGACTCGAAAAGGACCCGTGGAGTTCCCGTTCCCCACGGGCGGGACTTTTTTCTATGATTAAAAGATTGGAAGAAACACCAAACACGACAGCTCTGACACTTTAGAAGTTCTGAGCATATTGACTCTCATCATAGGAGCCTCTTAATCCCTCCAGTATGGTAAATCTGCCAGGAATTTTCTGCTTAGGCTATTACTGAACTGTCTCCTTTCTCTCTGTTTTTTTGTTCTTTTTTTTTTCTTTTAAGGAACAATATTTAATTAAGGTTAAAACAGAAATAAACCAGTTAGAAAATGAAAACCCAAGAGAAGCAGAAAAAAAAAAAACAGAAAAACCATTAACAAAACTAAACAAAGATAAAATCAAAAGAAGAAGAACTAAGGGCACAAAATTAGCAGTCACGTGGGAGACATAATCATCAAGAGAGTTAATTGAAACAAATCTTAAGAGACTGCTTTGTACACATCAATGTGAAAGTCTAGACAAATTAACATCCATCAACATGAATGAACAAAGAAAGAAATATGTAATACACACATATAGGTTGCTCTCTTCATATATGGAGATCATCATATTTTACATTTTATTAATAGACTGAAATATCTCCTTCTACAGTAGTTTGTGTCTTCCTTTTCTTTAGCATGACACTGAAATGCCTCGGAGAAAATTGCTGTTGTCTTTGTTTTTTAGTTGCTAAGTAGGGTCCAAGTCTTTTGCAACCCTGTGGACTGCAGCCTGCCAGGCTCCTCCATCCATGGGATTCACCAGGCAAGAATACTGGGGTGGGTTGCCTTTTCCTTCTCCAGTAGAGGAAGTCAGACTAGGTAATATCTCCAGAAAGCCAAGCTTGAGATAAGGGCTGGAGTGTGGATGCTTCTATGGGGAAAGTAAGCAGAACTGAGGGAGGGGGAAACGCCAGACAGGCAAGTGAGCAAAGACAGCAGGGTGGGGTGCTGGTTCCCACTGGGGGCAACCAGAGCTCGTGTCTGCCAAGGAACCTGTGCCCAAGTGTGTGCCACACCTCAGCCTTGTCCCACCAGAGGACGAGCAGCCCAGGACACTGGTGCACTGACTCCCATCAGCCGGGGGCACCCCCAGAGGGCACTAACCCCCACCCACTCCCAGGTCATGTCTCTGTGGCTGACCAGCCTTCCGTGGCTTCACCTCCTCTGATTGATGAAGGAGGCGGGTACCTCTGGAAATGCCTCCTGCAGCCGCATTAGAATCACTTGAGCTCGCAGGATACTGCACAGTGCTTCATAAGTATCCACTAGATGTAATGCTCAGAGAAGGCAATGGCACCCCACTCCAGTATTCTTGCCTGGAAAGTCCAATGGATGGAGGAGACTGGTGGGCTGCAGTCCATGAGGTCGCTAAGAGTCGCACACGACTGAGCAACTTCACTTTCATTTTTCACTTTCATGCATTGGAAGGAAATGGCAACCCACTCCAGTGTTCTTGCCTGGAGAATCCCAGGGACACCGGAGCCTGGTGGGCTGCCGTCTGTGGGGTCGCACAGAGTCAGACACGACTGAAGCGACTTAGCAGCAGCAGCAGCAGCAGCAGCAGCAGCAGATGTAATACTGCCACTGTTGCTAAGTCGCTTCAGTGGTTTCGAAACAGAAATACTTAGAGATACCATCCAGTACCTTGTAATTTACAAAGGGCTCTTCACACACACAATTTCATTTAGTCCTCATAGTAGCCATCCTGTGCAACCGGAGTTATTATTATCACATTTTCCTCATGAAGTTCAAAGGATCAGGGACGTTGACAGAGGCAAGAACATCCCCTCTTAGTGAGAGCTCTAGTCGGCTGCCCCAGTTAGAATGAGCCTAATCAGAGCATCTTCATTTGAATAATCAATACACCCTACATCGTCTCACTTTCTGGAAATGCAAAACAGGATTTTAAATTTTCAAATCATTTCAGAACCACAAACACCTGGCCTAATAGTACTCCCGAGCACAGCTGTCAACAACTTACACTTTTCTAATCCTCCAATACATAAATCAGAACTACAGAGTCCAAGAAATAATTAACAGATTCCACTGTATCTTAAAATAGCCCCCAACATAACTCAGATGGCAATTCCAGCAATATGAACGTTTATCCTTGTTGCCAAAATCCTCTGTAGAAATCTGTTGCTGAAAACATTATGTGGCCCCATTCCCATCTGCAGAGATGCTTGTTTTTCTCTGTTCCATGCCAGAATACTTAATCCAGTCATCATAATAAATTGCTGTTTTCTCTGCCCTCTTTATACAAGCATTAGTGCATGTAGCTGAAAGAATCTGGAGATCATAACAACGGAGGAAACTCAACCAGAAACGTTAACAGAATCACTCTCACATTTCACTCCTCTGACCTTTGTTTTTTCAAAAAGTAGGCAGATAATTATATTTTTTATGAAATGTCACTGTGTATAAAAAAATATTTCAAATGATATTTATTTTTGTCTGTAGTCAAGTCTTACTCGGCAAATTTTAGATTTTGATGATACAAACAATCATAATTCCACCCGCTTTGCCTACTGGCAGGTAGACACATATACTCACGGTGTTGCAAAGTGACACTCTGAGAAATGTACTCATTGCAATAGAACAGAGGAATTAATGTAAAGAATGCGAGTTTGTTTCAAAAAGAAGTAAAATTAGAATAAAATTGCTGGAAAAATAGAAACAGTCTATAGATCTACCTGTGTTGTGCTGTGCCTAATTGATTAGTCATGTCCAACTCTTTGTGACCCCATGGACTGTAGCCCACCAGGCTCCTCTGTCCATGGGGATTCTCCAGGCACGAGTGCTGGAGTGGGTTGCCATGCACTCCTCCAGGGGATCTTCCCAACCCAGGGATTCAACCCAGCTCTCCCACACTGCACACCACAGGAGGATTTTTTACTGTCTGAGCCACCAGGGAAGCCCAAGAATACTGGAGTGAGTAGCCTGCCCCTTCTCCGCGGGATGTTCCCAACCCAGGAAATGAACCAGGGTCTCCTGCACTGTGGGCAGATTCTTTACCAGCTGAGCCACCAGGGAAGCCCCCATAGATCTGCCTGCTTGACATAAAACTAAAAGATAAAATTACTCCTGGTTCTTCTTAATAATAAAATCAATTGATTACTAGTCTCAACTATTCTTGTTAAGTGGTATGATTGTGTAATGTTCCCACCAAAAGAAAACTGTGTACATGCTACAATTTTCCATTTTTAGCTTACAGTTATTACTCCTTATTGTTCTCCTTTCATGTATTTTTTTTCAACCACATCAAGGCCAGAGAACCTCCTACCAATTTCTTCCCAGTGTTTACAGAGGATTTACTGTTTCTCTTCATCCTTTGATATGAGAAAGGTTCTGTCTATAAAACTGGGAGGATTAAAAGGCTGCTTCTTAAGAAACTGTTAATAGCGAAGTTCTGAGTGAAACTTCACAGCAAGTTTGACAGATTTGTACATGCCCCTAAAATATTTGCTCAACTGCAAAGAAATGTTTCACCCAAGAAAGTAACTCATTAAAATTTTCAAAAGAGTAAATGGTTTTCATTTTAGACTGACCTAATGAGAAGCAGTTGTTTCCCCACAATATGCATGAAAACCTCAGGTGTTGCTTGCAGAAGTTAGGTTTGGATCTTCTGGCCTACCTCAAATCCTTCTGGGATATGGAGACTTCCAATAGTATTGCAAACTAGCCTCTCGTCATCATCTCAGCTCTACTTCCCTGTGCAGACCCAAAGCCAAGACAAGCTTCCCCTTCACGGTGCAAGACGACTGGCCATAGATGTAGCCTACCTCTTAGCTTGTCAATAATCTCAATAAAAATGTTTCTTCCCTCCTGGTAGGTCTGCAAAAGCCTTGAAGTTGGGATTCATTGTGTCCAATGGAATCATTCAATCCTGCGGTACTATGGTCAAGAGGATATGACACTCTGATTGGCCTAGACCACAAGTCTGCCCCTGGAGCCAAATGTAAAGGGAGCTTCACTCAAACCAAATGGACAAAGTGGAGAAGGTAGGGACCCTTGACACAAGTAAAGACTCACCACAGAAGAAGCAGAAGAGAAACAAGGGTGTGGATCCATGGCACACCCAAAACACATGACCGCTCCAGCGGGGTGTGGGGGCTGCCGGGGTTCAACATGGCTGGGGTGAAGCAGGGAGTCCAGGAAGGCAGGAGGTCTGCTGGCAAAGACAGCGGCAGCAGACTGTGGAAACGGCTTTACAGTGTCCCTCGTGAGTCAGGAGATACAAGATCAGGACGTCTCCAGTTAATCATTAGTGTCCTGACAACACAAAAGAATCAAAGACTTCCCCTAGGATTTAATCTGCATATTAAAGCAACTTCCTCCTTGGGCCAAAATGTTTTGAATTATGTTTTAACTCTCAAATCCATTGCTATATAGCACTGTTCACAATACCCAAGAAATGGAAGCAACCTAAATGCCCATCGACAGATGAATGGATAAAGAAGATGTGATCCACATACACAACGGGATTACTCAGCCATAACAAGGACAAAATTACGTTTTTTGCAGCAACATGGATGCAATTTAGAGATTATCACACTAAGTGAAAGGAGTCAGACAGAAAGACAGTTAACATATGATGTTACGTTTATGGAATCTAAAATAAGATTGAAATGAACCTAACTATGAACAAATGAACAAATGAACCTTACTATGAAACAGAAAGAGACCCACAGACACAGAGAACAGACCGGAGGTGACAAGGGAGAAGGGAGGTGGGGGAGGCCGGAGTGGGAGGCTGGGTTAGCATATATAATCTCTTCTATAAAGAATGGGTAAACAAGGTCCTATATATAGCATGGAATATTCTGCGATAAACTATAAAGAATATTTTTAAAAGAATGTATAAATAGATATACATACGTATAACAGCCATTCTGTTGTACGACAGAAATTAACACAACATTGTAAACCAACTATTCTTTATTTCTAAAAAAAACATGCTGTAATCTACAAGATATGTTTGTTTTAACATGCTTTTATGTTTCATTTCCATTAAGAAATTAAGGATCTCTCGGAACCGCTAAAGGCAGAGCTATCGTCGCAGCCTAGGAGGGTGCGGTGAATTTGCTTGCCTTCCTTCTCCTCCGTCCTCCTTTTCCGCCCTGGAAATGGGGGGCGGGGGGCAGCGAGAGGAGCACGCTGGGGGAGCAGAGCCGTGATGTGCAGGCTGGGTTTCACGCTTTTGCGCCTGCGCACCCAGGGGCCTCGCATTAAGAGGCATTTGCGGCACTGTCTCCGGTTCCTCTGGCACCATCACGAGCATCACCTCGTTTGTGTCAGCCTCACAACAAACCTAGGTAACTAGATCATGCAGAAATAAGTCAGATGACTGGCTGGCGGCCTCCACCCGATGCAGAAGGGCGGCCGGGTCCTCGCACGGGGTGTCCCTAAGGGTGGTCTCCAGTGTCCTCTGCACGAGCCCCTCTTCTCCCGTCTTCGCTGGACACCACGCCTCCAAATTCACCATCACGCCTCTCTAGCCTTTTTCGCTCTCTTTGTTTTTAATTAAAGTGTAGTTTATTTGCAGTGTTGTTTACTACCACCGTACAGTTATGTGTGTGTGTGTGTGTGTATGCATTCTTTTTTTTTTAATTCTTTCCCATCATGGTTTCCCATAGGATGCTGAATACAGTGCCCTGTGCTATCCAGCAGGCCCGTGTGGTCTGGCCAGTCTATACACGAAAGCCAACCTGTGCTGACTTCTGCCTCCCACTCTTCCTCCCCACTGCTCCCCCTTAGCAGCCACCAGTCTGCTCTGTGTCACCGAGTCTGCCTCTGTTTCATCCATAGGCTCATTTGGGTCACAGCCCAGATTCCGCACACACGCGCTATCATGTGGGTCTATCGTGTGGGTCTCGTCCTCCTTTTTCTGACTTGCCTCACTCAGCATGACGGTCTCTGGGTGCATCCACGCTGCTGTTAGTTCTTGCCCTTGTCTCTGTCTCCTCCTTAAAGTTTTCAATTCCTAAAGCAGCACACAGGTTTGAAGCAGGGAAGCACTCCAGCCCAGTTTTCCTGACTCAAGTCCTGATCCTTTTGTGTCTTCTCTCTAGTCTATTTCTAATACTAGCCAGGAAGAGTCAATGACTCTATAGGAGTTGCTTGGACTGGCTTCGTGTGTGTGTGTGTGTGTGTGTGTGTGTGTGTGTGTGTGCGTGAGCGTAGTTTTGTCCGACTCTTTGCGACCCCCATGGATGGAACCTGCAACCTGCCGGTTTCCTCTGTCCATGAAATTTTTCAGGCAAGAATACTGGAGTGGGTTACCGTTTCTTCCTCCAGGGGATCTCCCAAACCCAGGAATCGAACTCTAGTGTCCTACATCTCCTGCATTGGCCGGCAAATTTTTTTTACTGCTGAGTCACCTGGGAAGTCTGCCTGGACTGGCTTAATCTCTTCTAATACGGAAGCGCGGTGAACCTCTTACCACCAGGCAACCACCTGTCCAGACCGACAGCCTTGGCTTGTGAGGTTGCTTTCCACAAGCTCAGCATGCACCTGGTGGGCTTCAAAGGGGTAATCCAGGAGACGCCACTGGGGGCTCCATTTACATCAACATTCTCTGATCAGGCACTGAACAGATTTCAAACCCTCAGGGAAGAGGTATTAGGCAGGAAATGGGCCTGCTGTCTGTTGTATTAGGACCTGTTTTTCCCAAAAGAATCTTCGCCTAAATCTAACAATGGGGTGGGGGTGCATAATTGCACCAGAATAGGTATTACGCAGGGCTCCCCTGGTGGTGCTAGTGCTCAAGGCCCCGCCTGCCAATGCAGGAGACGTAAAAGACGTGGGTTCGATCCCTGGGTCAGGAAGATACCTTGGGGGAAGGCATGATGGCCCGCTCCAGTGTTCTTGCCTGGAGAAGCCCATGGACAGAGGAGCCTGGCAGATCACAGTCCATAGGGTCGCGAGTCAGACACAGCTGAGGTGACTTAGCATGCATGCAGGTATTATGCAGCTGTTTAGCACACAGAGCAGAGATCTGCACCAATCACAGGATAGTGTGTTTGAGAATTGTGCTAGCCGGGGCTCTCCAGAGAATCAGAACCCATAAGACATTAGAGAGAAAGATTAAAGAAATTGGCTCATGTGATTGTTGAAGCTGGCAAGTTCAAATTCTGCAGGGTATGCTGGCAGGCTGGAGAGCCAGGGAAGAATGGCAATTGGAGTCCAAAGACCATCTGCTGCAGAATTTCCTCTTTACCAGGGTTATTCTGTTCCTTAAGGTTTTCAACTGATGGAATGGCCTTCAACTCACTCACATTGTGGGAAGTAATCTGCTTTATTCAAAGTCTACTGACTTAAATATTAATTTTATCCTTAAAAATCTTATAGAAACATCTAGAATAATATTTGACCAAGTATTTGAGTACAGTAAATTGACACACAAAATTAACTGTCACTGCTATTAAGATATAAAAGATATTATATTTGGAGAAAAACATGGTTCAAAAAAATACATGCACCCCAATGTTCATCTCAGCACTGTTTGCAATAGCCAAGACATGGAAGCAATCAAAATGTCCACTGGTAGATGAATGGATAAAGAAGATGTGGTATATAATGTAATATTACTCAGTTATTACAATGAATGAAATAATGTCATCTGCAGCAACAGAGATAGACCTGAAGATGATCATACTAAGTACGCAATCCAGAGACAGACAAATATCATATGATAAAATTTATATGTGGAATCTTTAAAAAAAAAAAGATACAAATGAACTTATTTACAAAACAGAAATAGACTCACAGACTTAGAGAACGAGCTTATGGTTGTGGGGGAAGAGTAAGGGGCAGGGTAGATTGGGAGGCTGGGATTGACACAGATGGATTATGCTACATAAAATCGACACCCAACAAGGGCCTGCTGTACAGCACAGGGAACTCCGCTAGGTATTCTGTAATAACCTAAATGGGAAAAGAATTTTAAGAAGAATAGATACACATGTATGTATAACTGAATCACCTCGCTATATACACCTGAAACTAACACAATATTGTTAATCAACTTGCTCCAGAGCATATAGGTATAAAATAAAAAATTTAAAGTAACTATCGCTACTATTAAGATATAAAAGATACTACATCAAAATAGTCCCATACTTGTCTATTAATTTTTATATAATAAAAAGTTAATATAAACATTGTTTTTCCATACCAGGATTGGTTTGGGTTTGGTTTTAGCCTTTCAAAATGAGCTAGGGTTCTTGAACACAAGAAACGGAAATTGACTCTGGTTGTCTGAATCAAAAGATAATTTACTGGAAGGGCATGAAGACGTGACAGAATCAACAAAAACTTGGAAGACCAGGACTGCCAAATGGAAAGGAAGCAAGGCAGCTTCCAGCAACCAGGATTCTACCTCCCTGCAAGACAATGCAGCAGCCAGCCCCTAGATGGCGCTATGCCCATGTGAATATTGAATCAGGGACTTGACTTGAATTATCAATGCCATTATCTTTGTTTCATTCAACAAAGAGTCATGAGGAAACATTAGATTGTCCAAGCCTGGGTCACATGCCCACTCTTCACCTTCACCCCAGGTAGAAAGAATAGTGAACCTTTCTGGCTTCCCTCGTGAGAGATAACCCTCTGCCTTCAATAAGACAGCAGTCTGTGGATTCCCACTAGATGAGACTGTTGAATGCTGTAGCCAAAGAGTGAAAAATACCTGTGAAGCCAGAAGCACCGGGGCTACTTTGTTGTTGCCGTCCAGTCGCTCAGTCGTGTCCAACTCTTTGTGACCCCATGGACTGCAGCACGCCAGGCTTCCCTGTCCTTCACCATCCCCCGGAGCTTGCTCAAACTCATGTCCATTGAGTCAGTGATGCCATCCAACCATCTCATCCTCTGTCGTCCCCTTCTCCTCCTGCCTTTAATCTTTTTCAGCATCAGGGTCTCTTCTAATGAGTCATCTCATCACATCAGGTGGCCAAAGTATTGAAGTTTCAGCTTCAGCATCAGTCCTTCCAATGAATATTCAGGACTGATTTCCTTTAGGATTGACTGGTTTGATCTCCTTGCAGTCCAAGGGATTCTTAGGAGTCTTCTCCAACTACTGACACGGTCTGTTCTATTTGTGTGTACCCTTTTCTCTACTCTGAACAAATTCCAAAGAAAACATGGAGATTCCAAAGGGATTCCAAACTGGGTGGCTAGGAACCAAAGTGCCTAGCTCTCTCATCTGTCCTTCATCGCTGTCCCGTAGTGAGACCAGAGAATCCACTTGAGGGGATGGGCAGGGGATGGCCAAGAATACAAACACACAGAGCAGGTAATTTCCCTGGCTTTGTAAAAGGGTATGTCTGTCTTTCTCATTGGATAAACGCTGCCACCAGAGTAACTTATAAAATGTATCCAACTCTGTGCAGCCCCATGGACTATAGCCCACCAGGCTCCTCTGTCCATGGGATCCTCAGTCAAAATATGGGCGTGGGTTAGAGTGCCCTCCTCCAGGAGATCTTCTGGAACTAGCGCTCGAACCAGCATCTCTTGTGTCTCCTGCACTGGCAGGTGGATTCTTTACCACTAGCACCACCTGGGAAACCCAACTGATAAATAGGAATCCTCTTTCCCTAAGATTGTCACACAGAATGAAATCCCACCCTCCGCCCCAATGGGCATTGCACAACCCTGAAACAGACGAATGAAACTGGAGAAATGAAATGGGAAATGCATGCTATTAGCTTAAGGCAGATGCCTTAACCCTCTTAAGCATTTAAGAAACCCTAGAAGAACTTGTCCAAAGTTGAATCCAGAATGGAATCGGACCCCTAGAGTATAAGGCACACTGGGTTATTAATACTTGTTCCAAAGGCACTTTTTGCAGACCCCCAACAGAACAAATATAAAAGTGAAAACGTGAAAACATAAAAAACAAAAAGCTTGCTTCTGTTACAGCAGGAATGGGACCCTGGAGCCCTACTCACTGGGTTTTCCACTTATCCATGTGCTGGAGAAGAAAAGGTCTTCCTAAGTGTCCCTGGTTGGGTCTGAAAATTAAATGGACAATGATTAATAGAAGACAAGCATACATATTTATTTAAGTTTTTATTGACATGGGGCTTCCCTGGTGGCTCAAATGGTAAAGAATCTGCCTGCCATGCAGGAGACCCAGGTTCTATCTTTGGGTGTGGAAGATCCCCTGGAGGAGGGCATGGCAACCCACTCCAGTACTCTCGCCTGGAGAATTCCACGGACAGAGGAGCCTGGAGGGCAGCAATCGAGGGGGTCACAGAGAGTCGGACACAACTGAGCGACTAACAATTTCACTTTCACTTACTTGACACTGGGAAACTTCATAAGGAAATGAAGGCCTACAGAAATGGCTGAGCCTGAGTTTCTGTCTGTTTGGCGCAGAGTGGGCTGTCTTGGAGGAATTTGATAGGTTGGGAGTATGAGGAATGTGAGTAAAGCACACCTGGGCGTGAACTTGAGCACACTCTGGAGACAGGGGCGACAGAGGCTGGCCTTGCTGCGCCCTCAGGGTCACCTGCAGTCGGACACAACGCAGCGACTGAACAACGTAAGGAAAGTGCAGTGAACCAGCGGAGCTTCTCAGGGCCTGTTTGTTGGCTTCTGCTCGGCCTCCTTTGTCTTCAGAGATGAGGATGCTCCTTCCCTCCAGGTATAGGGAGGGCCCTTAGCACAGGAGGCTTTTATGACCTATTTCAAGGTCACAGAAAAGATATGGGGTAACGAGTAGGGCAGCGTGGCCTTTCCCCTTCTGCCCTTATCTCAGACGTCTTTAGCTTAAAATAGTCAATATGCCAAGGTGTCATATTCTCGGGGAGGATTTCCTGAACCTTATTACAAGTTGAGTGGCCACTGAGGCCATCCATTCAAGCCCACCATTTGAAAATAAGGTCAAATTCGGTCTGCATTTTGAATAATGACCGGCCTGACCCAAGGCCAAAAGTACATCATGAGAAACGCTGGGCTGGAAGAAGCACGAGCTGGAATCAAGGTTGCTGGGAGAAATATCAATAACCTCACAGATGCAGATGACGCCACCCTTATGGCAGAAAGTGAAGAGGAGCTAAAAAGCCTCTTGATGAGAGTGAAAGAGGAGAGTGAAAAAGTTGGCTTAAAGCTCAGCGTTCAGAAAATGAAGATCATGGCATCCTGTCCCATCACTTCATGGGAAGTAGATGGGGAAACAGTGGAAAGAGTATCAGACTTTATTTGGGGGGGCTCCAAAATCACTGCAGATGGTGACTGCAGCCATGAAATTAAAAGACGCTTACTCCTTGGAAGAAAAGTTATGACCAACCTAGATAGTATATTCAAAAGCAGAGACATTACTTTGCCAACAAAGGTCCGTCGCTGTGGTCATGTATGAATGTGAGAGTTGGACTGTGAAGAAAGCCGAGTGCCGAAGAATTGATGCTTTTGAACTGTGGTGTTGGAGAAGACTTTTGAGAGTCCCTTGGACTGCAAGGAGATCCAACCAGTCCATTCTGAAGG
>SJYF01000263.1:5338832-5351377 GCA_006410515.1 Procapra przewalskii | reverse complement strand
GGTTGTCTCTCTTTTCCAGAGACATATTTCCCATCAAGACCCCTCTGGAGAATGTTACAAGAATTTTGGAGAATGCTTACTCACAACTGAAGGGTTAATCCAGGTGTCCCACCACCTTGGGGAGGTGCTGGGACTCTAGATGCTCCCTCTTGATACTGGGTTAAGGTGCCTTGGGAAGCAAGCTGCTCTAGGAACATCTAGGAATCTGTCCCATCAGGCTTCCAGTGTGACCTTTCATTTAGTCAGCCTATTTTCCGAAGTCCCCACAAATCTTTTAAAACAAATAGTTATGTTTAAAAGAGACTACTTTGAAAGGCTGGTCACGAAGCAGGGACATTCTAAGGAGAAGCCCAATACTCCAGAGCTAGCGGCAAGGGAGCACTCACCGACGTCTGCAGGGCGGAGGCGGGGGCGCGGGGAGAGGACCTGGGGACCGGAGGAGGAGGAGTCTGGGGGAGGAGCTTGGCAACGGCCCCACCCACAGGGAGGGAGCTGGGGCGGGGCGTTCCAGAGTCACCCTTCAGCATCCTGCTGGCGGTCCCGCTGGAAACCAGAGTGTAAGGGACCCGGATGTGACCCCAGAGGAGAGAAGGGTACCCAGCGCCTCTGGAGACAAGCGGAGAATCCCAAGCGCTCCTGGGGCTCCTTCACAAGCCCAGGAGGCCTGCCCAGAACCAAGCACTTCACCATCCAGAACCACCATTCCACTGGCCCTACTGTCTACCTTCAGAATGTATTTATTTTAGGGATTTCCCTGACTTTCTCTATGTCAGGCACTCAGCTGGGGACTCCTCCACAAAGTTTCCAAAATTCTGATTCTGAAGAGGGAATTGGGAGTATAGAATAAATCATGCGTTTCAATGCAAAACTGTCCATGTTTACATAGCGCACACCCTTTTGGGGTCGTCCGATGCTAACTTGTTCTTGCTTTGTCTGTTTTGTAGCTCTTGGTACCTTAGTGAACACTCCATGCAAACTCTGTGTCTCCAAGCAGAGTTCCTATTGACTTCCCTCCCTCTTGT
The DNA here is from genome assembly GCA_006410515.1 of Procapra przewalskii. Lineage (NCBI taxonomy): Eukaryota > Metazoa > Chordata > Mammalia > Artiodactyla > Bovidae > Procapra > Procapra przewalskii. The sequence goes on along the minus strand of SJYF01000263.1, from coordinate 5,350,355 downwards.
AGAAAAACAGATTTACTTTCATTTGCAATTCAGTTCCTTGACTCCATATCAATTTGTGCTTTAACTTCTTCTTTGGATTGGACTATAACATATCCCTGGTTCTCTTATATACAAATAAAATAAAATCTTTACCATAAGTTCATTTTTATATCTGTGGAAGAGTCAGGATTTTACCTTTCTCTGAAAATTATCTTTTAACATGAGTCTCATCCTTTTGTATCAGAAAGTACTTGGGATCCTTAAGCAAACTGACCGAGCCAACGCTAACTTAGCATATCAATGATTTAACACAAAAGAGACTTTAAAAATGAATACCTTGTTATAGAAGGTTTGTAGAGAATAAGCAAGTAGATGGCATGCTAAGGAAATGAAGACTCTACCTAGCTTGTGAAATGCTGAAATGTTTAATCCCCTAACAGGATTTTATTATCCGATCCTTTCGATTCGTTTTCTTGGTGTGACCATGACTCAGAACTACAAGGCCCAATCTGATAGTACTGGTATTTGTTTTCACAGTGTGATGAATGTTTTATTTTCACCTCTTCTCAAGCCTCTGTTGGAGACAACAGGAAGTTGGCTTTACTGGATGTGAAAGCCACTGGACGGGCATCAGATGAAAAGTTCTTCTGAAAAAACTATAAGTCCACTGGCGGGGGCAGGGGTGGGGGAGTGGGCAGGCGCCTAACTTCAGAGAGCAACCAGAGAAAACAAACAAGGCCAAGATTTCAGAAATAATTGCTTTAAATAGCTTCCTAGTTATAGATTTCAAGAAATACTTTCAACTTCATTAGTCAGTCCGTTGCCCTTTCAAAATTGTGTCTTTCATTATTCAAATGCCAGCACCTGCTAAATGTAGCTCCCACCCACTTTTCCTGCCCTAACTTCCACTACCTCCCAACAAAACCTTTCCAGTGTCAGAGGTGAATGCTCCTTGGGGCTGCAAGTTCCTGAGCTTCCCCAGAGACTTCCCATTGCTCCCGTCAGGCCCCTCTCTAACTGCCAGCTCACTTATTTCTGAATCCTCTTTACACTTTTCTTCCAGTAAAAGTGAATCATTTCTCCAAGATTAACTCAAATATCACCTCTTCCATGAAGTTCTCCTAATAGTTCTAGCTGGAAGTGACTTAACGTCTGCATCTCTTTGGATGCTTGTCATTTGTCCTGTTCATCGGTTTGGTGGCACAAGATGGGCCAGCTCCAAGGGGATAAGCGTTACAGGCAGGCTGGGACTGCTATGGAAACAGGTAATAGCACCAATCACCTCTCTTCCCTCTGAAAATGCTAAAACAATTAAGAAATAGATACAGGAGCTGGTTAGATGTCAAAGTGTCAGCTTTATGCTGGCAAAGTGGAATCAGAAAGCATGGTTGGAACCTGAGGATGAAACCAGCTTTCCTATTACCTACCTGAGTTGGATCAGGTTGGCCAGAAGCCCCACGAGGGGGAAATGTAAGCTACTTTGGAGAACACTGTGGAAGCTCCTTAGAAAACGAAAAAGAGACCCGCCATATGGTCCAGCAATCCCACCCCTTGACATGTATCTGGGGGAAAACATAATTCAAAAAACACGTGTACTCCAATGTTCACTGCAGCAGTGTTTACAACTGCCAAGCATGGACCAACTCAGGTGTCCATCCGCAGAGGAATGGACAAAGAAGACTGTACACAGACGTAAAGAGCAGGCTTTGGACTCAGCGGGAGATGGAGAGGGTGGGATAATTTGAGAGATTAGCACGGACACCTATACATTACCATAAGTAAAACAGACAACCAGCGGGAGTTTGATGCATGAAACAGGGCACCCAGAGCTGGTGCTCTGTGAGAACCCGGAGAGATGGGGTGGGGAGGGAGCTGGGAGGGGGTTCAGGACGGTGGGCGAAGGGGCATACATGTATATCTATGGCCAGTCTTGTGGATGTATGGCAAAACCATCATAATATTGTAAAGTAACTATCCTCCAATTAAAATAAACAATTTTTTTTAAAAGATGTGGTACATATATACAATGAAATATACCCAGGCATTAAAGAAAAATTTTGCCATTTGCAACAACATGGATAGAACTGGAAGGTATTATACTTAGTGAAATAAGTCATATAGAAAAAGACAAATACTGTATGTTATCACTTACATGTGGAATCTAAAAAATAAAACAAATCAATGAAAATAACAAAACAGAAATAGACTCAGATGAAGAGAACAAACTAGTGGTTATCAGTGGGGTGGGGAGAAGGGAAAAATAGGTTATGGGATTAAGAGGCATGAACTATAAAACAAGTAGCCACAAGGGTGTATTGTACAATACAGGAAATATAGCTAATATTGTGTAATAACTTTAAATGGAATATAATCTATAAAAATGTTAAATCGCTATATTGCACACCTGAAACTAACACAATATTGTAAATCAGTTATACTTTAATAAAACTGATGAAATAAATACAAATATAAAATATCCACACCTGGTTAGTGGTCACCCTACTGGACAACACAGATCCAAAGAGTGCAGAAATGAAAGTACGCCCTGATCCGACTTTTCAAGAGGAATCCCAAAACATGCATGCTTCTTTGTGAAATACCTTGACTTTTGCATTTTGGATCAAATCTTCTTTTTTTAAAACAGCCTTACTGAGATATAATTGATACAAAAGCTGCACATATAGTGCTGTTTATTTAGTCACTGAGTGGTGTCCGACTCTTTGCAACCCCACGGACTGCAGCATGCCAGGCTTCCCTGTCATTCGGTATCTACAGGAGTTTGCTCAAACTTCCAGCCATTGAATTAGTAATGCTATCCAACCATCCCATCCTCTATCACCACCTTCTCCTCCTGCCCTCAATCTCTGACAGCCTCATATATATGTTATACAATTTAATGAGTTTGGAAATATGCCCACACACACCTGTGAAACCACCAGCACAATCAAGAGAATAGATTCATCACCTCCAAATATTTTCTTGTGTCGCTTTTTTTGACTTTTGTGGTGATAATATTTAACAGGAGATCTGTCCTCTTAACAAATTTTTAAATGCATGGTACAGTATTGTTGTCTAGAAGTGGCTCATATTATCTTTCAAAGCTGCATATAGGTCAAAGATATCAAGAGGCTGTATTCTGCCAGCAAACCAAACAGTGCTGTCTGCTTGAGATTTAAGCAATCTTGCTTAGTCTCAGATCACACTCCATATTCACCAACTGTCTCTGTGAGTCGCATCTCCTAGATACCAAAGAGACCCCAGGGGGCCAGATGTCCTGCAGGCTCAAGACACAGGCTTCTAATCTCCTTGTCACTATTAGCTCCTGACGTCCTTTCCATCTCTGATCATAGGATGTGAAGCCAAATCCAGCCTCTGTGCCCTGACACTGAATTAAATCTCAGAGACAGAGTTTTGGTTGAAGTAGAAAAGAACAGCTTCATTGCTTTGACAGCCAAGGGACCACTTCTGGCTTCTTGTTGTTGAGTCACTCAGGCATATCCTACTCTCTGCAACCCCATGGACTGCAGCACACCAGACTTCCCTGTCCTTCACTGTCTCCCAGAGTTTGCTCAAACTCGTGTCCATTGCATTGGTGATGCTATCCAACCATCTCATCCTTTGTCGTCCCCTTCTCCTCCTGCCTTCAATCTTTCACAGCATCTGAGTCTTTTCCAATGAGTCAACTCTTCACATCAGGTGACCAAATTATTGGAACTTCAGCTTCAGCATCAGTCCTTCCAATGAATATTCAAGGTTGATTTCCTTTAGGACTGACTAGCTGGGTCTCCTTGCTGTCCAAGGGACTCTCAAGAGTCTTCTCTGGCACAATTTGAAAGCATCAATTCTTTGGCACTCAGCCTTATTTATGGTCCAACTCACAGCCGTACATGACTACTAGAAGAACCGTAGCTTTGACTACATGGATCTTTGTTGACAAAGTGATGTCTCTGCTTTTTAATACACTGTCTAGGTTTGTCATAGCTTTTCTTCCAAGGAGCAAGCATCTTTCAGTTTCATAGCTGCAGTCACCATCTCAGTGATTTTGGAGCCGAAGAAAATAAAATCTGTGCTGTTTCCACCTTTTCCACTTCTATTTGCCATGAAGTGATGGAGCTGGATGCCATGATCTTAGTTTTTTGAATGTTGAGTTTTAAGCCAGCTTTTTCACTCTCCTTTTTTCCCCTAATCAAGAGGCTCTTTAGTTCCTCTTAACTTTCTACCATTAAAGTGCTATCATCTGCATATCTGAAGGTGCTGATATTTCTCCCAGCAATCTTGATTCCAGTTTGTGATTCATTCAGCTCGGCATTTCGCATCAATGTACTCTGCATATAAGTTAAGTAAGCAGGGCCCTCAAAACTGTGTGTCCCATCCCAACCCAGAGGAAATTGTGAGTTTTATAGTCAAGGGTAAGGTTGCTGATAAGGATTGGGGTGTGTGCAGGGCCCCCACTCCTTCAATCCAGAGATCGCCTGGAGTCAGGTGATGATGGGGAACTGTGACCTTCTCTGAAATGAAGAATGCCGCAAGTAGTTAACATCTTCCATTTGGTGGGGGCTTAGTTCTGCAGAAGACCTCAAAGATATTGCTCTGTGGATCGCTTGAGAGAGAACCAGAACTCTGCCCCAAGGCTGCACTAATGCTTCTTGTCTCTGCATCCCCCCCTTCCCTGATTAACAGCTGTTTGAATCTGCCCCTCGGAACTCAAGTTCACGGAGGCTGAATGAAGCCTGTTTTCTGTAATCAAGAAACAGGGGATACAGAAAGGTTTTTGTGCCCAGGAGCCCCATTGAGTCCTGCTCCATTTCAGGACCATATCAAGATTTTAAACTCCATGAGTCAGAGAGCAAATCTTACAGTTTGCTGAAGCTCTCATTAGTGCCCGCAACAGCGATCCCATTTTCAAAGACTCTTGATATTTGTTGTTGTTGCTATTGTATCAGAGAAGACAATCTGGTTTTATCAAAGGCATATTCCATTTCAGTTCAGTTCAGTCGCTCAGTTGTGTCCTACTCTTTGCCACCCCATGAATCGCAGCACGCCAGGCCTCCCTGTCCATCACCAACTACCAGAGTTCACCCAAACTCATGTGCATTGAGTCGGTGATGCCATCCAGCCATCTCATCCTCTGTAGGCCCCTTCTCCTCCTGCCCCCAATCCCTCCCAGCAATAGAGACTTTTCCAATGAGTCAACTCTTCGCATGAGGTGGCCAAAGCATTGGAGTTTAAGCTTCAGCACCAGTCCTTCCAATGCACACCCAAGACTGATCTCCTTTAGAATGGACTGGTTGGATCTCCTTGCAAGGGACTCTCAAGAGTCCTCTTCAACACCACAGTTCAAAAGCATCAGTTCTTCAGTGCTCAGCTTTCTTGACAGTCCAACTCTCACATCCATATATGACCACTGGGAAAACCATAGCCTTGACTAGATGAACCTTTGTTGGCAAAGTAATGTCTGTGCTTTTAAATATCTAGGTTGGTCATAACTTTCCTTCTAAGGAGTAAGCATCTTTTAATTTCATGGCTGTAGTCACCATCTGCAGTGATCCATTTAGAGCAAAATTAACATGTAAAACTGCACATATATAACAGATAAATTAGTAGGTGATTTTATGTCTACCTAGAGAATTATTTAGATGGCAACTTTCTCTACCATGTTAAAGATACAGTGCCAGAAACAAAAGCAATATTTTATGATATTATTTAGGGATACATCAATTGCACCAAGAAGTGATGCTAAGCTGATATTCTCAAAACAATTATCAATAAGACAGAAACATATCTGACAATCAGGACTTCTTTCAGAATCAAAAAATAAATAACTACTATTTCTCCAAAAAAGATATACCATGTGCCAAAAAGCACATGAAAATGTGCTCAACATCGTTAGTCATCAGGGAAATTAAATCACAGTGAGATATCACTTCACATCCACTAGGAAAGTAACAAATATTAGCAAGGATATGGGGAAACAGAGCTCCCCACATAGCTGGTGGAGACGCAAAACAGTGCAGCCATTACGGAATACAGTTTGGCAATTTCTGAAAAAGTTAAACATGGAATTACCATCTAATCCACCAATGCCACTTCTAGTTATAGCCTCAAAAGAATTAAGAGCAGAAATTCAGATATGTCTGACAATGTTCAGCCTGTTCACAAAAGCCAAATTGCGGGAACAATTCAAGCATCTACCAACAGGTGAATAAATAAAGAAAATGTGGTATAGACACACAATAGAATGTCATTAATCCTTGAAAGTGAATGAGTGAAATTCTTATACAGGTGACAAGTGGATGAACATTATGCTAAGTGAAATAAACCAGATATGAAAGAATGAGTATTGTGTAATTCTAGGTACATGTGTATCTTTTCAGTCTGGGCTGCTTTAACAAAATGCTATAAACTACATGACTTGAACAACAGAAACATATTTCTCATGGTTCTGGAGGATGAGGAGGCCGAGACGAGGGCGCCTGTGCGGTCAGGCTCCGATGAGAACACGCTTCCTGGCTTGCAGACTGCTGGGTAGTCACGTGGTGGGAAGAGACCACCTCCCACTTCCCTTCTAATAAGGGCACTGATTCCGCTGCTGAAGCCTCCACCCTTATGACAATCACCTCCCAAAGGCCCCCTCCAGGTGGCATCACACCGGGGTTTAGGGCTTTGACATATGGGAAGCCAGGGGTTGGGAGAGAGGGGAACGGGAGTTACTTTTTAATGGATACAGAGTGCTACTGCAGACATTAAAGAAACTTCTAGAAATGGATAGTGCTATTGGTTGTACATCATTATAAGTATATTTAATGCTTCTGAGTTGAACAAGTATAAGGGGACCACTTGATGAGAAGATCTGACTCATTGGAAAAGACCCTGATGCTGGGAAAGATTGCAGGCAGGAAGAGAAGGGGATGACAGAGAATAAGATGGTTGGATGGCATCACTGACTCAATGGACATGAGTTTGAGTAAGTTCCAGAAGTTGGTGATGGACAGGGAGGCCTGGCGTGCTGCAGTCCATGGGGTCACAAAGATTCAGACATGACTGAGCAGCTGAACTTCTGACTGAACTGAAATGGTTCAAATGGTAAATATTGTGTTATGTATATTTTACTATAATTTTTAAAAAACTAATTGCTTTTTGAATTCTCTAGACTACTGCTTCCCATCCACTCCCAGTTTATGTTAATAACTGAGTTGTATTGAACACATAAAACTTAACAGAATTTGAGTTCTGAACTAGCCTTCAAAGTTGCCATCTTGTCACAGGTGTTAGAATGTATAAGAACGTAAGATTTAAGTAACAAGGCAAGTCACTGAAAGCTGTGTTATTCCTTTCATTGGTAAAAGACATCCAAAATGTCATAAGCCTAAAGACTAAAAAAGAGCATAATTAAAACATTTAAAGAAAGTCTACAAATCTGGTCCCAGGATAACACAGAGAAATTTTAAGGTTGTGTTAAAACTTAGCACAAAGCTCTAAAATGTGACTGAGATCATGCAACAGTTCAAAACTACAAGAGTATCTTAGAGAAACCGTGTCCATCTTAAAGTCCGACAGAAAAAGAAGGTAAATCTTAATCAGGCCTCCCAATTTTGCTGCAATGAGAGCAGATTAGTTCCGTCTATCAGAGATCCCTTCCAACTGCTTTTAGCTGAAGAAGTGTTGAAACTTGTGCCCACCCTGCTCCGGGCTCTGCTTTTGCTTTCTTGTTTGTGCAGGTTCCCTGAGTTCCCAAGGGCAGATTCGAGCAGTTATCCGTTAGGATGGGTATGTGATGAAACACACATGTGATGATATAGAAACACAGGAAAGACAGTCAGGAAACAACAGTGCAGCTGTGGGGCAGGGTCCCGGCTCCTCTTCAAGGAATGCGCATGTTAATATCTGTGAGTGCTTTTGCAGGAACTCCCACCCAGGAGGAAGATGTGAGATTCCCGGTTCCTGTTCAGGCTGAGCGTGAGATTCCTGTTTCCTTACCACCAACCAATCAGAAGAGAGTCACACACCCAGCAACCCTCACCCCAAATTTTGCCTTTAAAAATACTTGCCCCTAAAGCACCAGGGAGTTGGGGCCTTTTGAGCATGAACCACCTGTTCTTCTTGCTTGGTCCTGCCATAAACCTTTCTCTGCTCCAGACTCTGACATTTCAGTCTGTCTGGCCTCCCTGTGTATCGGGCATATAGAACTTGAGCTGAACGACAGTGCCAGAGCAGTTCATTATATGACAGGCTCAGTGGTCAAGGTGGTGCCCCTCTATTGACTCCAAGAGCAAAAGTGTTCAGGAAGGTTCTACAAAGCTTTACCTGAGTTACGCTCAGTCTGACAACCCACAGCACTAAGATCAAGGTCACAATTTCTTTGGGTTTAATTCAGCATCTTAAATTTGGATGAGAATGACCACTCTTGGATCGGCCTGTTCAAAGTGAAAGTAATTCTAGCTCATCGATGCTCACCACCCAAGCTCCCTCATGGTTCCACCATATTTTGATTCTATAATGATTGTTAAATACACATTCCTGTGACCCACACACAGTGAGGCTGAATAAACCAAACCGTCAGAGTTTGGAGCAGAGAAAAGTTTATTGGAAGGGCTAAGGAAAGATACAGGCAGCTGGCTCACGCTCAAAAGACCCAAACTCCCTGATGGGGTTCAGGAAAAGGGTTTTAAAAGGTCAGGGGAGGGAGGGGAGTCACAGTGCATGTGACCAGCGTGTGCACAGGTCTCTGATTGGTTGATGATAAGGTAACAGGGCAGGGTCACAGGGGTCACCATCCCGAACCTCAGGCTCAGTAGGCCTGGGGGCTATGTCATGATAATCAAGTGGCTAACTTCTTCCATTTAGTGGGGGTTTAGTATTTGCAACACAACTCAGGAGTGTGCATCAGACACTGCAAACCGTGTCCTTCAGGGAGGAACTAACGATTCTGTTGACTGCTATACGGCTGATCTACAGCTTAAACTGTCAACGGTTCCCTTGGCCCAAGTGCTATTTTTTGTTACTACATGTTCACATCCTTTCAATTATTAATTGTTGAGCTATGTTTTTGTGACTCAGTGGAGGCCTGGGAGACAAGCAGCTTTTCTACAAACAAGAGGCAGGCAGAGGATATGGGGTGGGGGTTGTGGGGAGGGTCTGTCCCCAAAAGGCCTCATAGGGTCCTGCTCGGTTACATTATTGCAAAAATTGCTGAAATATCCAGCTCTTCCCATCTAAAGACTATTAATTTGGGGACGACGTGTACCCACAGTCTTGAGCTTATGATGACTACTTAATTCAATGCTTAATAAGATATTAGCAACTGTCAATTAAGCTTTAATGATAGTATTAAAATGCAAACTAGAATAATTCATATACTTTTCTGTGACTTGGAAACAGAACTTTTGTTCCACAGAGCAAAATCTATTGAAACAGCTTTTATGCATAAATCCAAACAGAATAATTTGCATGAAACTGATAATAATTAACTCACATTTGCATAGGGCCTTAAGATTTACAAAGTATTTTAACATTCATTTCCTCATTTAATCCTCATTACTCTTTTGTTTTGTGGGCTATAAACTGAATATTTAAATTTTCTGTTACACAATCTGAAACAAAAACAACGCAAATAGTAGTGGCTCTAAGAGCGAGCTGAGGACTAACTTAAATTTACAGAAGAAACCTCTCAGTATTTTTTTCTTGATAAAACCAGCAACAATTTCCTTGAAACTAGAATTATAACGTTTAATGATTCTAGAGCTTAAATTACAGGTTCAAACTGTTCAACAACATTACATTATGTAGGCAAGTGAGGTTCAAATGCAAAGATGAAAATGAGTAAGTAGATATAAGACTAGTCAAGCCTTTCATCACCACAGAAAGACAAACAGAAAAGGCTGTAGACTTGCTGCTCAAAATAAGTGTGGAATAACCCTAAACTATTTTTTTTTTCCTAAACTATTTTAGAAGGATTTTAGTTTCTAAATTAGTTTGCTCTCCTTATGTTTTGAGGACTTGTTGTTTCCAAACATATGACAACAATAAATAAAATATTTTAAAAGAGCATTTAAAATTATGACATTTGAAACTGAGATAGCCAGCTCCAAAGAGCAAATGGAAACATTCAATACTGCACAGCACATCTGAGGGCCTATGGTTCTCTGCATACATGAGTAGGCAGAGAATTATGGGAGTCTGGCCCCTGATGAAGAACAGGTTGGCATGGGGTCATGCATTCTTGAGAGCAGTAGGGATAGACGCTGTCAGCTGTTGCCTGTGGCTGCTACTTACATGAGCCTCATGCCTAGAGAAGCAAGTGAACACTCACGTCACCTGGCAACAAGATGCTGAGCCAAGCCACTCCCATCATCACTGATGGACAAGAGCCAAGAACCACCAGAAGGAGACATGATTCTGGATCAGAGCCTCAGGGTGGTCAAGTGGGAGGCAGGTGGATGGAACTCCAAAGTGACTAAGCAGGGAGAAATAAGTACAGAGAGAAAGACAACGGCCTTCAACACATGATGAGCCTGCAAAATAAAAAAATAAGCAAATAAAACTATAGCTAAGAGAGACCATCCATAAACCAGAATATAAATTAAGGCCAATCAAACTGCTTGGTATGCTCAAAGGGATAAGTAAACAATGATACCCATAAAAATAAATCAGAAATCCAAAGCAGTTAACCATAAAATAAGAACGGATGATTGTAAAAATTAGTAAAATTAAATCTATGAGTGTTGAAACTAAAGCACAATAAATAGACAAGATAAAGCCCTAGTTGGATCTAAAGAGAAAAAGGAATTAGTAACTGGGAAGAAAACAGTCTCTAAAGAATTCACTCAGAATGCAGCATTGAGAGACAAAGAGATTCTAAAAGTATCTACATCTATATGGACACGCAGAGAGAAACATGCACTCAGTGGCATCACCGACTCGACAGACACGAGTTTGAGCAAGCTCAGGGAACTGGTGATGGACAGGGAAGCCTGGCGTAATGCAGTCCGTGGGGTCGCAAAGAGTCAGACCCGACTGAGCGACTGCCCTGAAAAGCACAGAGAGAGGCTCAAGAAACACCTAAGAGCAGCACCATGAGAACAGAACGAAGGAGGTGGACGGTGGAGGAGAAATCTTTTCAGAGATAATTGCTCAGATTTTCTGGAATTGACAAGAACATGCCAATGAATTTTAAAGTTAGATAAAATGGAAGTTTTACTAGAGCAGCATAAAAACATTGAATTTGAATCAAGAAAAAAGGTAATTCCTGAATAAACAGCCATTAAAGAAAGTGAATTAATCTTTCAAAATCTTTACAAAAAGAGGACCCCAATTCCCCACAATATACAAGTACGTTTACCCCATCTTCTTTCTGTTACATAAAATGATAAGTTAATGCAAAGACTATTATTAAGCTCTAGCAATTAAAATGGTGTGGGGCTTATGCAGGAAAGGAAAAATGTATGAAACAGTCACATCAATATATTAATATTGAAACAGAGAGGTCCCTATAAATCAATAGAGAAAGGGCAGGTTAATTAATAAACATCCTGGGATAATAACCAT
>SJYF01000263.1:5320408-5330756 GCA_006410515.1 Procapra przewalskii | reverse complement strand
CATGTCCAGTTCTAACTGTTGCTTCCTGACCTGCATACAGGTTTCTCAGGAGGCAGGTCAGGTGGTCTGGTATGTTTACAATGTCGCTAAGAGTAGGACACGACTGAGTGACTTCAATTCCACTTTTCACTTTCATGCATTGGAGAAGGAAATAGCAACCCACTCCAGTGTTCTTTACTGGAGAATCCCAGGGACGGGGTAGCCTGGTGGACTGCCGTCGCACAGAGTCGGACATGACTGAAGTGACTTAGCAGCAGTGATAAGTAATCAGTAGCTGGAGATTAGCTGGCCTTTCAAGGATGATTTTGAACATGATTCCCTCTCTAATTGGTGATGTTGGGGCCATGTCATTTACAATGATCACCTCCAGCACACTCAGAAGTTCACTCAGTGCCCCTATCCCACCTCTCTTGATGGTCTAATGAAAAATTTGGTGGAGGGAGAATTTGAAAGTTAAAATGAGACTTGGGGTCATCTGGGAAGTTTGATTTGAAGCATTTCCATTATGCCTGTTGCTGCACATACCTGAGATTTGACTAGAGCCAGAAACTGCTGAAAATGTGACGCAGTCTGCGTTAAAAGGCTAGGATGGAGAGCAAGCACTGGAGGTAACAGTGATTGCCAGGCAACATAAGAGAATCCAGGTCAGTGATACTCAGCATATGCAGGGGGCTTTTCCAGCTGTTTCTCAAGCAGTTAATGCCAGTGACCATGCTGTTGGTGACTGTGTTGCATTTCTTCCCGAAATAGTACAGGTGACACAGGATGTCATTTACCTCCAAACCTTCAATTACCCAGGCAACCTGAGAGCAGGACCCTCCTGTGGTGTTCCTGAGCACAGAAGCCTCTCTGTGTCCCCTGATTTCTTGTTTCTAGAGAACAGACTCCAGCCTCCAAGACCTTCCCTGAGATCCAAAGGGCAGGTCCAAATGGTTGTTAATCAGGGAAGGGAGGGGCAGCCAAGAAACAACAGCGCAGCCTTGGGGCAGCCATGAAATTAAAAGACGCTTACCCCTTGGAAGAAAAGCTATGACCAACCTGTGTGTGAAGTTGCTCAGTCGTGTCTGACTCTTTGAGACCCCGTAGACTGTAGCCCACCAGGCTCCTCAGTCCATGGGATTCTCCAGGCAAAAATACTGGAGTGGTTTGCCGTTTCCTTCTCCAGGGGATCTTCCCGACCCAGGGATCGAACCCAGGTCTCCTGCATCAGAGGCAGACGCTTTAACCTCTGAGCCAAACATAGACAGCTTATAAAAAGCAGAGACATTACTTTACCAACAAAGGTCGGTCCAATCAAAGCTATGGTTCTTCCATTAGTCATGTATGGATGTGAGAGCTGGACCATAAAGAAAGCTGAGTGCCAAAGAACTGATGCTTTTGAACTGTGGTATTGGAGAAGACTCTTGAGAGTCCCTTGGACTGCAAGGAGATCCAGCCAGTCCATCCTAAAGGAAATCAGTCCTGAGTGTTCATTGGAAGAATGTTGCTGAAGCTGAAGCTCCAATACTTTGGCCACCTGATGTGAAGAACTGACTCATTTGAAAAGACTCTGATTCTGGGAAAGATTGAAGGCGGGAGGAGAAGGGAACAACAGAGGGTGAGATGCTTGGATGGTATCACTGACCTGATGGACATGAGTTTGAGCAAGCTCCGGAAGTTGGTGATGGACAGGGAAGCCTGGCGTGCTGCAGTCCATGGAGTCACAAGCAGTTGGACACAGCTGAGCAACTGAACTGAAATTAAACATCACAACTAATTTCTTTGAAATCTAAACATTCAAAGACCTCCCATAAAGATTTGGGCTGGGTGAAAGGAGAACAAAAGGAAACTTTTATAAATTGCCTTCTGTGTATATATTGCTTTATATATGTATCTAATTTAATCCCTACAGCAACTCTGTGAGGTTATCCTCACTTACAGAAAAAGAAATGGAGGCTCAGAGAGATCAGCTTGGTTTGCTTCCTTCCCTTACTTTGGTGCTTAACATTAGAAATAGGAGCATAGACTCCAGAGTCAAACAGATTTGAATTAATGCTCTATTTTCTTCAGGATGTTCCCATTAGAACTGGTTTCTTAATGTAGAGCTCATCTCCACTTTTACATATGACAGTTTCTCTATGACTTAGCTTTCAGAAAAGTTATATTTTTCTTAAATGACCTAGTGTCTCCTTTCTTTAACTCCTGACTTAACCTATCTGGTAAACACCCAGTGTTGGAGGTAAACAGATGACCATTTAACTCAAATAGTAGCAGCAACGCGCACTAAAACAAAACGGGGAAAGAACACAAGTCATTTTCAAAGGTACAGAGGTGCGATGCTATGGTTGCAGTGTTACTGTGCCATGTGGTCACTGCATCTGCTTATTTAACTTACACACAGAGTACATCATGAGAAACGCTGGGCTGGAGGAAGCACAAGCTGGAATCAAGATTGCCGGGAGAAATATCAATAACGTGGGATATGCAGATGACACCACCCTTATGGCAGAAAGTGAAGAGGAACTAAAGAGCCGCTTGATGAAAGTGAAAGAGGAGAGTGAAAAAGCTGGCTTAAATCTCAATATTGAAAAAACTAAGATCATGGCATCTGGTCCCATCACTTCATGGGAAATAGATGGGGAAACAGTGGAAACAGTGGTTGACCTTATATTTTTGGGCTCCAAAATCACTGCAGATGGTGACTGCAGCCATGAAATTAAAAGATGCTTGCTCCTTGGAAGGAAAGTTATGACCAACCTAGATAACATATTGAAAAGCAGAGGCATTACTTTGCCAATAAAGGTCCCTCTAGTCGAAGCTATGGTTTTTCCAGTAATCATGTACAGATGTGAGAGTTGGACTATAAAGAAAGCTGAGCACCAAAGAATTGATGCTTTTGAACTGTGGTGTTGGAGAAGACTCTTCAGGGTCCCTTGGACTGCAAGGAGATCCAACCACTCCGTCCTAAAGGAAAACAGTCCTGGGTGTTCCTTGGAAGGACTGATGTTGAAGCTGAAACTCCAGTACTTTGGCCACCTGATGCCAAGAGCTGATTCATTTGAAAAGATTCTGATGCTGGGAGGGATTGGGCGCAGGAGGAGAAGGGAAGGACAGGATGAGATGGTTGAATGGCATCACTGACTCAATGGACATGAGTTTGGGTAAATTCCGGGAGTTAGTGATGGACAGGGAGGCCTGGCGTGCTGCAGTCCACAGGGTCGGAAAGAGTTGGACACGACTGAGCAACTGAACTGAACTGAACCAATCAGAAGAATGTGTGTGAGCTGATCGAGCCCTGCACGAACGGATGCACGTAGTGGACGGTGTTCCCGCTGGGGCTCTGGTGCGCTGACCATGGGACTTCCAGCTGCTAGAGCCAGAGGGAAGTGCTTCCCCACAGGCTGGTGAGAGTCAGATCCTAGGGCTATTGCCAATTTGCTTCTTTCCTCTCACTTTGATCCTTGATTCTTAAAGCTTCAATAGTTAATCAGCTGATGTCTGCTACCATCTGGTGGACTGCATCTCAAATTCTTTAAAAGAACCACTGAAATAAAGCAAAGCAAGAGGCCTCGTGACCTGGAATTCTTTGACAATGTTTTCTGCTTGTTCTCAAAACTACAAGTCTATTGGCCAGTGTATCCTGAGTTATATTTGGAAAACGTGGCACACTCTGTACAGAGAGGAAAAGTCGCCCCAGAATAGCAGTGCTAACTATTCGGGGTGGGGGGCAGGGGTGGCCTTTTGACAACATGCCTTTGTAGCTTCCTGCGAATTCTGCTTCAGTTTTTTTTACATGAAACACAGGACGGAAATATAAATGGTCTGTGATGCAACTTGCAATTGCTACCCATTAAAAAACTGTGATAGTGACTTTTCAGCTAACTAAGGGGCCTTAACTCTAGGCCAGTGGTTTTGATTCTCTCTCAGTAATGTGCTCTTTCCCTGGTTCCAAACTGACAGCTGGAATTAAGCGAAGACTTGAGTTTCATTCTACGGAATGACAATCTTATGGGAATGCTAAGAGGTAAATAAAAAATTAGTCTACAAAGTCTCATAGACTAAAATCATAAAAGCATCTGCAGGCATCATGAAGATGCAACAATAGAATACAGAGGGCTGTAAACCAGACTGAACACAGGCCAGGCTGAAGAGTGAGTAACGACAGAGCTCAGATTAACTTCAGCAGTGATCCTGGAGGAACGCATCTTACTGGGGCAGCATCAGTCTTAGCATAAGCAGGCAGGAAGGGAAGAAGCAAATGGAAGGATTCAGAGTCCCAAACAAACAGGCATAATCTCTAAAACAACATAAAGGAACGCAACATTAGATATAACTTTTTCCAGTCTAAATGAAAGTGGGAAGAAATGAAAATTGTCTGTCACTGATAACTAATCAGCCAGAATTGTTATCAACCCAGAGACAAGTTAAAAAAAAAAAAAAAAGCGAAGACAGCACATTTTTTGATACTGATAATCAAATAAATATGAAAGAAAAGGTAAGATGTTTGAAAAATTGAGAAAAGCCATTTTGAAAATAAGCCCCACTGAAGTAAACTTGACCAGGGATGTCTGGATAACCGGTAGATTGATATGAACCACTTTCCCATTACAGGCTGAAACTGAGCAGGACCCTGTGGGGCCCGCCCCAGCACAACAGCCTTTCCACGTCCCCCATTTCCTGCTGGTAAGAAAAAGGTTTCGGGCTCCTAGACCTTACCTGCATTCCAAAGAGCAGATTCGAACAGTCACTAATCAAAGGAGCGAGGGCTTGCAGAAAGAGAGGGAAAGCAGATGGGCAGAAACAGTGCCGTGATAAGGCAGAGCCCGAGCTCCTCCTCACGGGACGCACACACAGCCTGACACAGGTCTCTTGAGTCCTTCTGCTGGAGCAAAGGCCCCCATCCAGGTGGAGGATGGTGACTTCAGGGTGAGCACAAGCACGTGGCCCCAGAAGCCTGGAACCAGAAGGCTGGCGACTGAGATTCCTAGAACGTCACCCTGTTATTTCCTCACCAACCAGTCAGAGGAACAGGGCTTCACAGACCCTGAAGCCCTCCTCTCACCTTTTTCTTTTAAAAACGGTTCCAAAACCCACTGGGGACGTTGGGGGCTTTAAACTGTCGTCACCCGTACACTTTGTCCGGCGCCCTGCGGTAAATGTTGCACTTTCCTTCACTTGGACCCAGTGTCAGTCGATTACCTTTACAGCTCACGTGTGCATACCCATGTTTGGTTTGTAACAACACTGGAAAAGCTCAAGACACAAGTGAGAAATGGCTCCTCCAGACACTCCAGCAGCCCAGAGTGGTATGGAAACGAGAGAGAAGAGGGCCGGGCACAGCCTTGAAAAGAATGACATCGCGGGTGAGGAAAAGGAGCAAAAACTGCCGCGAACCAGCAAGGCCCGAGATGGTGGAAGACGTGACTGCCAGTGGGCCACGAGCCTCCTTACACGCTCACTGCAGCACGGCGGCGAAATGAGGCCCCCGCAGGCAGTCCTCAGGCGGACCGTGAGAGGACACAGAGCGGGCAGTGGCCCCGTTCCCCGAAATCTCTGCCCTTCCTCCAACACAGCTGGCATACTCCTCCTCCACTTCAGCCTATGAAATCACCCAGTCCCCGAAGACGAACCACCCCGTATGTGGGGGCCTCTCGCCCTCTGAGATGGCCCACACGCCATCCGTGGAGTGTGTTTCTCCCAAAGCTACTCTCGCCTTGTGAGACACACCACTTTCTGTCTGTGGAATGCGTCTCTCTCTAAATAAATCCACTCCTTACCTACCACTTTGTCACTCACTAAATTCTGTCTGTGATGAGACATAAAGAACCTGAGCTTCACAAAGTCCTGAGGCCAGGTGTGTGATCTCAAAGGACAGTGGGTCTCAGTCTCAATCTGATCTGTGCAGCTTCAGTGTTGGAGCCAAATATAAGCTCTGGGAGATTTTACTGGCCTGAATGGAGCTCAGGAGGGGAAGACTGATGCTAGAAATGGTATGTGTCCAGGGAACTCCCTGGCAGTCCAGTGGTTAGGACTTGACACTTTTACTCGTTCACTGCTATGGCCTGGATTATATCCCTGGTTGGGAAACTAAGATCCTGAAAGCCACAAAGTGTGGCCAAAATATACTAAATCAGTAAAAAAGAAGCAGGGTGCCTCCAGGAAACCAGAAACCAGGAATCCAGTCCACAAAATAGAAACTAGAGGGACTCTGTCCCCGTAGAAGGCAAAGCGTCAAGAAAACTTGCCTTCTGGATGGGGAAAAAAGAAAGATTCTTGGGAAAAAAAAGTGAAAACCCAGGCTTGCTCCAGTCGTATGTGAAAGATAATAAATTATTGTCTTCATTATAGTTCTGGGGATAGCTCATTATACAGTGAAAGGTAATCAGTTTCCAGAATTACAAGAATGATTTTACACTTCTTTCGCTGGGCTGGAATTTCAAGCAAAGAAATTAACACTGGTCTGAAACTGATGAAACCTCTGAAGTAAACAAACCCACAAACAGAAGCAAACAAAACCATTTTGAAGAGACGTGTCCAACTCACTGCAGCTCACACGCTGGCAGCTCAATATAAAGATAAGCTCACAGCGAAAAACAAAATGGCAGTTGTGGGGGGTGAAATAGGTGATGGGATTGAGGTATCAGTCTCTAGTTATGTAATAAGAGTAAATATATGTAATAAGTCAATAATATACAGCCCAAGGAATATGGTCAATAATATGGTAATATCTTCATATGGGGACAGGCGGTTACCAGCTTCTCGTGGCGATCATTTCATAGTGTATGTAAATGTCAACTTATTGTGCAGATTGCCTAAAACTAACATGAGAGTGTACATCAACTATATTTCAATTTTGAAAATTGTAAATCTCTTAAGGAAATAAACAACCATAAGAGACAGCAAACAAAAAAGAAATACAGAAAACTTTATACACAGGGAACTCTACTCAGGACTCTGTAATGACCTATATGGGAAAAGAATCTTAAAAAGAATGGATATATGTATATATATATAACTGATTCACTTTGCTGTACAATAGAAACTGTTACAACATTGTAAATCAACTATCTCCAATAAGATTTTTTTTTAAAGAGAAAGAAACCTTTACAACCTAAAGACAGGAGTTTATAAAGCGTGTATTTCAAATTATTAAACTTTTAAATAATGCACACCTTAGCTACTTCTTAATTTCTGAACCGTATTATCATTCCTTTTGTAACACTGGTAGTAACCTCTGTTTCCTTTATCTGAAAATGGGGGTGGGAAGAGGGAATTAACTAAAAAGGGCACAAGGGAACATTGGGGTGATGAAAATATCCTATGACTTGACTGCTGTGGGATTGCAAAACTGTGTTTTGTCACAATTTGTTAAAGTGTGCATTTTACTGTAAAAGGTGAATCTTACTCTGTGTAAATTAAACCTCAGCACCTGACACTTGAAAAATCACTCTGTCCGCTGCCTTTCAAAGGAGCCAGACAGAAGACAGAATGAAATAGACACTCACTCAGTGAAAAAGAATTTTTGCAAAGATTCCCCATGAAATAATCTCACCCAAACAAGCAAAGTCATGGGGAAAGATTGGATTCAAGTCCTATGGAGGGCTTACATATTCAAGTCAGTGAAGACTGACCTGAATACCAGGCCCCCAAAGCTGGTGAGGGTCAGATAGTGCCACAGGGAACCTGCTTCCCTGGGGAGATTCAGGATCAACTTCCAGCCACATCCATTTTTTTAAAATGTGTAACAGAGACATTTATATTCCTTTACAGCCCTGAAAAAATAATAATTAAGTCTTTAGGAAACAGGTTTTTCACTGAAAAGTGACTCAGAACACATGAAATCATTCAAACCCAGACTTTGCCAGTAATAAATAATATAACCTTGCACCAAATACCTCATTCCTCCTTATGTTTGTGGTCATAAACGGAATGAACCAGCAGCTCCCTCTGGTCCTGTCCTGCCTTTATAACCCAAAAGTTTATAACACAGTGGACTTAGGCAAGGAGCCACCAAAACTTCAAAGTCACAATACTCAATTGGAGAAAAATTCGAGACCTGTAAATTCTAACTGCCATGGCAGATTAAAGCTGTACCATTTCAGAGAGTACTAAAATCAGGATTTCCTCAAAATCTCCATTCAGACGGAGGGGTTTGCTGTGGAAACTAATTTCTCACAGATGCAAACAGAAGGAAAATGTTAATATTTATATGAAGCTTAAGAAGAATTAGAAAGTGTGTCTCATACATCATGTTCCATTCCTTCTAAATTCTATTTTAACTTTTTGTAAGGGATTATTTATGTAGCAGCCCACTTCTGCCAGTGTAAACAAAACTTGGATTCTATTAGAAAATTATCAGCCTTTTTGCATGATTTATTTGGACTTCCCTTGTTCAGCTGGCAAAGAATCTGCCTGCAATGCAGGAGACTTGGGTTCAGTCTCCTGGAGAAGGGAACAGTTACCCACTTCAGTATTCTGGCCTGGAGACTATACAGTCCATGGAGTCACAGAGTCAGACACGACTGAGCAACTTTCAGTTCCACTTTCATGCTAATTTCTGGGGTAAGCTTTCTTTCATCCCATCAAATCTACATTACTCCACAGTCAGACTGTGATTTCAAAGAACCGTCTGTTTGGCCAGAACTAACCATTCAGATCAGTGATGTTTGTTGTATCTTCAGCTTGCTGAGCATATATTTACTGCCTGGGAAAACAAACCCGCCTTAAGTGCTCTGAGTCCTAAGTGCTCTGAGTTTCTCTGTAGCACTGGATTCCATTTCAGTGTTAGAAACTCCACTGTCAGGATTGTGACTGCTGTATAGCACAATCTGTGGAGAAGCTTCGTTTCTTCCTTCGCCCTATGAACCAGTTTCTGGTAGTCTATCTTTTTTCTACATGTCAACAAATGAACATTTTTAAAGACTGAAAAAGAAAGACAGAAAGAAAAGTACCAACCAATCGCGTGGAAACCCAGGGCAGGAAGACTAGCCAACCTTCAGAAGATGCTGAAAGAGGGAACATCAGAGCTGAGGTCCCTCTTGATTACTCTGGAGCTTATTCAGGCACCAACTGGTAAACTGCAATTAAAGCCTGGCACCACAGGAACCAAGCAGGACCCTGTGGGACTCCTGGGCACGGAAGCCTTGCTGTGTCTTCCATCTCCTGTCTGTCAGGAATAGGCTTCAGCCTCCATGACCTTCCCTGAGTTCCAAAAGGCAGGTTCAGACACTTGCTGCTCAGAGAAGGGAGGGGATTTGGAGACAAGGGAGGAGCAATCGAGAAACAACCGTGACCTTGGGGCAGGTCCTGGTTCCCCCTCCAGGGACACACAGTTTTGAGGACATTATCCCACTGTCTGGCATTATCCCCTTTGTCTGGCAAAGCAATAAAGCTATTCTTGCTACTTTACCCAAAACTCTGTCGTTAAGATTCAATTTGGCACCAGTAAACAGAGAATGAGTTTTCAGCATCACTAAGTTTCTGGAATTGGTACAGACCTCAAAGGTAAAGAGAAGGAAATGGCAACCCACTCCACTGTTCTTGCCTGGAGAATCCCAGGGAAGGGGGAGCCTGCTGGGCTGCCACCTATGGGGTTGCAGAGTCGGACACGACTGAAGCGACTTAGCAGCAGCAGCAGCCAAAGGTAAAGCCTCAGGCCTCCACAAGACTACCCTCGTGTCAATCCCCACGGAACAGCTGGGCCCCACCATTACCTGCACATCTGAATAGCTGGCCATCAATTCAGTGCTATGCTGCTCAGTCATGTCCAGTTCTTTGCGACTCTATGAAATGTAGCCCACCAGGCTCCTCTGTCCATGGATTCTCCAGGCAGGAATACTAGAGTGGGTTGCCATGTCCTCCTCCAGGGGATCTTCCCAACCCAGGGGTTTAACCCAGTTCTCTCTCCCGCATTGCAGGCAAATTCTTTACTGTATGAGCCCCCAGGAGGCCCAGGGCCTCCCACAAACCGCTCAGCCTTGATAATTTACTAGGCTGACTCACAGAATTAAGGAAGCACTATACCTGTGATTACAGTCTTATTGCGAAGGATACAGATCAGGACGAGTCAAAGGAAGAGACAGAAAAGCCAAGGTCTGGGAGAGCTCTGAACACAGTTTCCATGCCCTCTTCCCATGGAGTCAGGACACGCCACTCCTCTGGCATATAAATGTGTTCATCCACCAGGATTCTCCACCGAGCACCCGAGTCCAAGTGTTGGCTGGGCTTCACTCTGGAGCAGTATCGATGAGACGATCAGTCCTGTGACTGAGCTCCATCTCCAGCCCTTCCCCTCTTCCTCAGGTCAGACTGGCCGCAGTCTCACCCCTCCAATCATGTTCTTGTTCAGTATGTAAGCCGTGTCTGACTC
>SJYF01000263.1:5276940-5298772 GCA_006410515.1 Procapra przewalskii | reverse complement strand
AAGAAATCCCAGGGCTGATCTCCTTCAGAATGGACTGGTTGGATCTCCTTGCAGTCCAAGGGACTCTCAAGAGTCTTCTCCAACGCCACAGTTCAAAAGCATCAATTCTTCGGCTCTCAGCCTTCTTCACAGTCCAACTCTCACATCCATACATAACCACAGGAAAAACCATAGCCTTGACTAGACGGACCTTAGTCGACAAAGTAGTGTCTCTGCTTTTGAATATGCTATCTAGGTTGGTGATAACTTTTCTTCCAAGGAGTAAGCGTCTTTTAATTTGATGGCTGCAGTCACCATCTGCAGTGATTTTGTGTATAGCCATTCAATAAGGTTCTATGCAACTGATAAAAAAATAGACTGTTACCTTCTGTCTTAGCAAAGTCTCCATGATTTGTATTTAAATAACATAAGCATGATAAATATTGAAAATCTTATCTCAAAACAAAGTATATAATTTATTCAAGACTTTCTTTTATGGTCCCACAATGGAGTTTTCTTCCAAAAGGTCCTTTGTGCATTTCATTAGGTTTATTTTCTGGATATTTTCTGTTTCGTGATGCCAAAATGAATGGAATATATTCCCCCATAAGATTTCCTATACACATTTCTATACAGCTCATATAAAATTTGCTCATGTTTTTATATGAGAAATCTGCTAAATTTCAGATATTAATTTATAATTGGACTCCTTAATGAATTTTCTTATTGTTTCTAGTAATTTAAGAACTGTGCCTACCCATTATGTTTCTTACATTTCCTTCTCTATATCCCAAGTGTGTGTGTGTGTTAGTCGCTCAGTCGTGTCCGACTCTTTGTGACCCCATGGATTGGAGCTTACCTGGCTCCTTTGTCCATGGGATTCTCCAGGCAAGAATACTGGAGTGGGTTGCCATTTCCTTCTCCAAAAAGGCTGATGAAAGTGTGTAAAATCAAGAATGATAACCGTACTTAGCAGCACAGTCACAATAAAGCATCACTGAGATCTGAGGAAGTATTATCTTCTTAGGAGTTCCTACTTTGGACTGAGTTAGCTTGAGACGCTGACTCACCCCAGTGTCCTAAGAGGAACTGTTAAATATGACTGCAGTTCAGGGGAATTTTATTGCTGAACACCTGGGAACCATAAAGTTGCTCATATTTGAAAACAGAGCAGTTTTGCAAAATCGAGTATGTGGCCCCTAAACTAAGGTTCCTAAAGTCTTTCTTAGTCCGGGCAGTGGTGATCACAGTCTTCAGGCAAGCAGCTCAGTCTTCAAATGAAACCTTGAGCAGGAAGGAGCCCGAAACCCAAAACTGAACTTGTGCGATTGACACTGGGCTGCAGCATTCTAAGGGAAAGAGGAAGCTCGTCTGAGCCCTTGAGAGACTTCCCAGAATAATGCCCTGAGCACTGAAAACCCCTACGCTCTCACTTCCCCTTCATCCCTGAGGACTGCGCTCCAAATTCTTTTCTTCCCTAGTCCCCTTCTCTCGAATTTATATTCCTCTTCTGCCATAAAACTTACTCTTTTTCAATGCATGGGGGCCCCAAGATAACTTATGAACACAAATATAGGGCATTTTCTTACAGCACCATTGAAATGTTCCACGATCGCCCAGAACATTCTGGAATTTGACTTGACTTCAAGGAACCAGAAGACAAAATACTATGCATGATGACTCTTTGCTTTGAAATGCATGTAACTGTTTCTTGAAAATTCCTGCCTGTTGACCTTAAAAACATGCCAAGTGAGTGATTAAAATTCCATTATTTAAAAAAAAACTCCATTGTTTCTGCTGATTTTAGGTTTTTATGATGGTTATTAATTTAACAAAGGTCTGCATGCCCACAGCTGCTTCAAGACAGAAAACTTCTCCACAAATCAGGAGAATCAAACAAATCAAAACAAAACTGAAAAGGAAGCTGAAAAAAAAACTTTAAAAATATTCTAGACCCCAGATAGGGCTTTGAACAGCAGGGCTTCACCCAAAACTGCGCCTGGTACAAATCGTTCTTCACGTTCCATTTACCTGACTGCCAGACTGAGAGGTCTGCAGTCCAGCAAGCTCTCATGAGCACCCACTGGGGAGTCTGGTTCCTCCAGCCCTGGCTCCACAGCACTGACCGCTGTGCTTGGAAGCTCCTCGCCCCATCCTGGCATGCATCTGTGTGCACTGGCATAAAATTCCATCTGTGCTGTAGGGTGATCTTAATTACAAGACTGAACCCGGCAAGTAGATGAGAGAAGGCAATGAAAGTTCTCCACATGATGAAACTGCATCTTCTGGCATTTTACTTTCTGATTAGCTCATGAGGTCAAACTGCATTGTTTTTGAGCAAAAAGCCTTTCTGCTGAAATCATGTCTTATGGGAGAAGGAGCTGTCAAGAGCTGAGCCATAGCACTGACCAGAAGGCTCTCCCTGAAGTAAATAGCTAGAGACTCTATAGGAAGGGATTAAATGAAGAGCTCTGATATCTGCTCCACCACATGTGATACAAAGAGAACAAATACATAGCTGAGGGAAATCACAGGTAGCCAGACTCAGAGTATTTAATTAGCTTGGCCACAACTGAACCACCTATTTCCACTTCTCTTTCTTACAAGTTTCCTGTGTTCATCCCCAGGCTTAGTCTGGTTGCTTAGGTTTCTGTCTCAGTTTAAGTCTGGATGTGTAAGCTGCAGGAGGCCACACTCTTCTCAGGATGTATAAGTGAGTTCTGCTGCTGCTGCTAAGTCACTTCAGTCGTGTCCGACTCTGTGTGACCCCATAGATGGCAGCCCCAAAGGCTCCCCTGTCCCTGGGATTCTCCAGGCAAGAACACTGGAGTGGGTTGCCATTTCTTCTCCAATGCATGAGAGTGAAAAGTCAAAGTGAAGTCACTCAGTCATGTCCGATCCTCAGCGACCCCATGGACTGCAGCCCACCAGGCTCCTCCGTCCATGGGATTTTCCAGGCAAGAGCGCTGGAGTGGGGTGCCATTGCTTTCTGGTGCCCGTTTCTTTCTGTCCGCATAGCTCTCTCTTTGACTCTCAGTCTACTGCACATTGGTTTTACGCATCAAGTATTGCTGATAAAAAGCCTGATATCATTCTGATATTCTTTCCTCTGTAGGTAATTTGGTTTTTATCCTTCAGGATTTTCTTTTTATCTCAAGTGTTTTGAAGTTTCATGCCAAGGTATTAATTTTTGTGAATGGTATAAGATCTGTGTCTAGGTTCACATGTTTTAAAAGAAAAAGACTTAGTTGAATAATATGACATGTAACATTGTATAAATTTAAGGTGTTCACTGTGTTACTCTGATACATTTCAATATTATAATATGCCCGTCATTGTACTGATGCTTATCAGCATTATTTAATTATAGTACAATATTATTGACTATGTTCATTGTACTGTGTATTAGATCTCCAGAGCTTATTCACTACTGGTTACAAGTTTGTGCCCCTAAACACCATCAGTCTTATCCCCTCAGCCCTCAGACCCTGATAACCACCCTTTTGCATTCTGGTTTTCACAAGCTTGACTTTTCTAGATTCCACGTATAAGTGATAGAGTACAATAGGTTCGTTTTGTGCTTCTGGCCTTCCAGTTATTCCAGGGCCACTTGTTGAAAAGGTTATTCTTTCACTATTGAACTGCTTTGGCTCGTTTGTCAAAGACCTGTTGGGGTTTATTTCTTAGCCCCTTAATCTGTGTCATTGATCTATATTAATCTTCATGTCTGTCATCAATATCCCACTACCAGCCTGCCCTGCAATAAAGGTTATCAATATGCCCTCCCAATAACAGTGTTTTACATTTTCTCCATATACGCATCAATGATGAATGTTATCTGTCTTTTAAAATATTTTTCCAATCCACTAAACTCCACCCCAAATCTTTACTTTTTCAAAATGCCTAATAAATGGTTTTTGTTTAATGATTTGTCAGTACTATTTACATATTATAGATATTGAACTTGTGTTACCAATATTGCAAATAGTTCCCTTCAGCTTCCTAATTTTCTTTCAACTTTGTTTCCCTTTTATCACACAGCAGTTCTGCATTTCTATGTGGTCAAACCAGTCTTTTAAGTTTCATGGCTTGGGTAAATGTTTTACTTCTGGGTTTCATTTCTTACTTAGAAAAGCTTTTGATACCTGTCAGGTCCCTAGGAGTCAAATTCTCAATCTAATTGTAGCAATCATGTGGTATGTGTCATTTACACATTTTCATTCAAAATTTTTGCTTTCTCATGTCATCATTCTAATTTTCTTAAAGTTACCTAATATTCAATGGAGCTAACACATCTAATATTACCTCAAAAAATGCTTGTATCTTACATGAAATACAAATAAAGTGGATAACAATAAATGTACATTTCACTCTTAGGTATATACCTAGAATAATTGAAACCATGTGTTCAAAGAGAAACCTGTGCACAGCTGTTCATACAGTACTATTTACAAGAACCAAAAGGAGGAAACAAGCCAAATGTCCATCAAATGATGAACAGATACTAGATGCTATCATGTTAAGTGAAGTAACCCAGACAGAGAGACTCAAATATCATATGATATCACTCATATGTGGAATCTAAAATATGACAGAAATGAACTAACTTACAAAACAGAAACAGCTCACAGACTGAGAAAACAAGCTGATGGCTACCAAAGGGGAAAGTGGGGGCCGGAAGGGATAAGTTAGGAGGCTGGTACTGACATATACATGCTGTTGCGGCGGCGGCTGCTGCTGTTGCTAAGTCACGTCAGTCGTGTCTGACTCAGCGATCCCATGGTGGACTGCAGCCCACCAGGATCCTCCACCCGTGGGATTCTCCAGGCGAGAGTACACATGCTACTATATATAAAATAGATAATCAACAAGGACCTACTGTACAGCACAGAGAACTCAACTCAATATTCTATAATAACCTACATGGGAAAACAATCTAAAAAAGAGTGGATATATGTATAACTGAACCACTTTGCTGTGCCCTTGAGACTGACGCAACATTGCAAATCAACAATTAGTGTGCATGCACGCTAAGTTGCTTCAGTCGTGTCCAGCTCTTTGCTAACCTATGGACTGTAGCCTGCCAGGCTCTTCTCTCCATGGGATTCTCCAGGCAAGAATACTGGAGGAGATTGCCATGCCCTCCTCCAGGGATCTTCCCGACCCAGAGATCTAACACTTGGCTCTTCTGTCTCCTATACTTCAACATAAAATTAAATTTTAAAAATGATGACAGAACGTGGTTGGTATACCATACACGGGAATAGCACTCGGAGTGAAATACTGATACATAATGGGCCTGGAAAACCTTATGCTACAGAAAAATGAGTCAGACACAAAAGTTCTCATATAATGGGACTCAATTTAAATGAAATATCAAGAATAAGTAAATCCAAAGAGACAGAAAACATGTTAGTGGTTGCCAGGGCCTGGGGAGAGGCAGCAGGGTTACTAGAAACTGACTGTGTGACGAGTGTGGGGTTTCCTTACGGGGAAATGAAAATGCTTTGAAGCTAGGGAGAGGCAGTGGTTGTACAGCATTTGTGAATATACTAGATTCCATTGAGTTGTACGCTTTAAAGTGTACAACTCAATGGAATTTAGTATGTTAATATCAT
The DNA here is from genome assembly GCA_006410515.1 of Procapra przewalskii. NCBI lineage: Eukaryota > Metazoa > Chordata > Mammalia > Artiodactyla > Bovidae > Procapra > Procapra przewalskii. The sequence goes on along the minus strand of SJYF01000263.1, from coordinate 5,293,175 downwards.
GGAGAAGGAAATGGCAACCCACTCCAGTGTTCTGGCCTGGAAACTCCCATGGACAGAGGAGCCTGGTGGGCAGCTACAGTCCATGGGGTCGCAAAGACTCGGACACGGCTTAGTAACCAAACAAGGCAACAGTATCATGTATTTTTTAACCTCACTGTTTTTTTAAGGTACAAACATGTCAATAAATGTTTCTTTCTAATGTAAGGATCTTAATCTCTACCCATTGCAAATGACTGTCATAATTCTGAGATGAAGGAACTTTTAGTCACCCCAATATTAGCATAAAACTATATCATAACCAAATATTGGGGTGACTAAAAAACTCCCTCAGTTTTAAAGTAAAAATAAAAGACATTTTCCTTTTCACCAAGAACTTTATTCACCATCTTGTTCTACTACCTTCTACCATGTTCCAGGCAACTACATAATTCCATCTTCCCTAAACTTTCTATCTTTTTGAGCAAAAAATTGTTCCAGACGCCTTTTATAGGCTTCCAGGGAATTGGCTTTCTTTTTTTCATTAAGAGAATTTTGTAGAGACCAAAATAAATTGACATCTGCAGTTGTACTGTCTGGTGGATATAGCAGATGAATCAGAGCTTCCCAGCCAAGCTGTAACATTTTTGCCTGGTCATCAAAGAAACATGTGGGCTTGCATTATCCTGATGGAAGATTATGCATTTTCCATTAACTAATTCTGGACACTTTCCATCAAGTGCTGCTTTCAGTTGGTCTAATTGGCAGCAGGACTTGGAATTAATCATTTGGTTTTCTGGAAGAAGCTCATAGTAGAGGGCTCCCTTCAGTCCCACAGCATTACCTTTTTCAGATGAAGACCTGCCTTTTGTGTGGTGGGGGTGGTTCATTGCACTTGCTCTAGATTGAGGGGCTGTACCCATCAGCCTGGCGGCATTTTCCCTGCCTGGTTTTCCTGTCCTTTGCAATGTAATCTTTTGGCTCTCTCCCATGGTGGGCATAGTGTGATGCCACCTCTGGTCTCCGATGGCTGGCTTTGGCCAGGGGATGTTAAAAATGGGATGCAGAAAGAGTCTAGGAAATTGCCTGTGCAACTGAGCATGAGCCATTCCTAGCTAGCCTGCTGGTTCCAGAAGGGCAATGAAAACAGAATTGCCCTAGTTAAACTGATTCACTAAAGCTCTGAATAAATCAGTCAGCCATCTGAACCCCAGCGTGGCACAAGCCACCATATCCACTCTTAAGAATTTATCCAAGGAAATGTTTTAACCAGATAAAAATAAAATGATGCACAAGAATGTTCAGCAACATATTGATTACAATATGGGAAAACTAGAAACCTAAATATCCATGAATGGGGGTCTTTTGAAACACATAATGGTATAAGAGAATGAAAACTTCTGCAGCTATAAACATTGAAATAGACATTTTGCTTCTTTAAATGGGAAGATCCCCACTACATATTATAGAATAGAAAGGGTAAAAACAACTTAGAGAACAGAATGACTGACATGAACTCATTCATGTAAAATGTGTACATATTTCCACATATGTTACAGACATGAGAAATACCTGAAACAATGTTATCTGAAATTTTCTCCCAATTGTCAGGCTTTAGGTTTTTGTTTTTCTCTGCATCATTTGACTTTTAAGGTGTACATGCATTATTTTTACAGAAGCAGTGAAGTGTTCAAAAGCAAGTAAATTATTCATCGTTAAAACTACATATATGGGAACCAAGGAATGGATAAAGACGATGTGGTACATAGATACAATGGAACACTAACCAACCATAGGAAAAGAATGAAATGTTGTCATTTGCAACAACACGGATAGACTTGGGGGGGGATTATGTTAAGTGAAATAAGTCAGAGAAAGACAGAAACCATATGTCATCACTTACATGTGGCTCTAAAACCCACAACAAACTAGTGAATATAATGAAAAAGCAGACTCACAGATACAGGGGCAGAGCAGTGCTACCAGCGGGGAGAGGGGAGGTGGGGAGGGGCAAGAGAGGGGAGGTATGAACAGGCCCAGACTACTGTGTACAAAAGAAGCCACAGGGAGACTGTACAACGCAGGAATGCAGCCAGTGATTCATAGTAACTAAATGGAGCATAACCATTAAAGATTGCGAATCATCATGTGTATACCTAAAACCTATATAATGCTGTACACAAGCTACACTTTTAAATTTTAAAAAAGAGATTAAATATAGGAGAAAATAGACCTTTGTTCTTAACTCCCGATTCATTGTCAAGATTCATACTGGAAGTCCCAGTGTTCTTGCACACACACACAAAAAGAGCAACTACTCATTTTAAAACAAGTTTAATTTTTTTTTATTAAAATTGGGTAGGAGGTACAAAGGCATTTGTTATGTTATGCTTTGTACTTTTTTGTATGTCTTATTTCATAAATATTTTTGGAACCATGTAAAACCTGTTTCATTGCTCAATGTATTTTATCACAAAAGCAATTTGTTTAGTTCTGAGCCTCTTAATATTCAGATTTAAGACTATTTTTAGTAATTTGCTCAAAGCCTCCAAGAAATAAGCATCATTTAATAAAGCTATTATTTACTGAACTCCTACCATATACAGTGCACTTTATCAAGGCCACGGAAGGTTTTTTTTTTTAAGTACGTGACAAAAAGTCAACTTATAAGAGGCAAAAATTTCATGTTTTGAAGAATATTCTCCTAGTAGAATATGATACAAAGAATTTCTGCCTCTAAAATTACCTGAATGTCAAAGCTAGATTTCACGGAGAAGATGAATCTCACGCATGAGACTCTCAGAATAGAGATCATAGGTGTCCTAAGCCCACACTTCCACTGGCTTAAAACCTGGCTCCAAAAACTGGACAGTCAATAGCCAAATTTAATTACACCCCAATCACAAGCATCCTGGCCATAGGGTACCAAAAGAAATACATTTTAAAGAAAAAGAACAAAAACAGTGATATTAAATAGCAAGCTTAGATCAGCAACACCAAACTGGCCAATGTCCCAAGGTGACTGTTCTCCGAGACAACTTGAAGTTGCTGAAGAATGGTTTGTTGTCAAAAAAGACTCTAGTGCATATAGCTCAGTCTTGGCTTCGTATGTACACACAAATCAGCTGTGACATGTTCAACTCATTTCCTCTACTTTGTACCAAAAATGAGGACACAGCTACTTGTAAGAGCTTTGCATCATTGCCAAGGGACACGCTGCAGCCAGAAATCTCAGCAGAGGACCGAATTGGCGACATACTCATTTTAGCTCCTCAACACCAAATACCTGCCAGAGGTAATATTTGTTTCTTTAAACCACTGCAGTTGATTCTCCAGTATAACAGCACTTAACGCTGATTTGCATTTATCGCATTTTCCCTTGGGTCCTGCCTTCCTTCACCGTCTGTATATCCCTTAAAGTCAAGAACAGCACCTACTCACTGCTGAAACCCCAGGACACCTACAATCTGTCTGGTAAAGAGTGGTCCCTCAATCAGCCAGTCAGTTCAGTCGCTCAGTCGAGTCCGACTCTTTGTGACCCCATGGGATGCAGCATGCCAGGCTTCCCTGTCCATCACCAACTCCCAGAGCTTGCTCAAACTCATGTCCATCGAGTTGGCAATGCCATCCAACCATCTCATCCTCTGTCTTAAGGGTTGTTTGAAGGATTAAATGAGACAATATTGGAAAACATTTAATACAGTGCCAGGCACACAGACAAATTGCCAAGAGGAAGAAGACCAAAAAAAAGGAGGGGGACAGATGGTCACGTCGAGAGGTCCTTTGGCTCATGGAATGCACTTCCGTTCTCTTTATAGGGATAACTGACAGAAATTCAGCCATCCATCCAGCAAGTGTCTTTTAGGCACTTTCTCTTTACCAGACATTGACTGAGACACACAGGATGCTTCAGTGAACAAAATAACAAAAGACCTACCATCAGGAAACTTACCTTCAGGAGGAACAAATACGTAAGCAATGGACAAGTAAATTATAAGGTATGTGAGCAGGCAACTAAATACCTTAGAAAATTAAAAAGAGGAGCAGGGTGAGAATGATCAGTAGTGTGGGGGCAGGGGGTAGAGTGCAATATTTAAGAGTGGTTAGGCTGCGGGTTCTTGAGAAGGTGGCATTTGAGCAAAGGCTTGAAGAAGCTAAGAGAATTGGTCATGTGGGAATCTGGGAGAAGAGCACTACAGGCAAAAAGAACAGCCAGAGCAAAGGCCCTGTGAAGGGATATGACAGGTGCATTTAAAAACCTGCCAAGGAAGCAACCTAAGTGTCTGAAAACATATGAATAGATGAAGCAGTGTGGTACACACATACAATGGAATACTGGGGAAAAGAGTGAAAGTGTTAGTTGCTCACTTGTGTCTGACTCTTTGCAACCCTATGCACTGTAGCCTGCCAGGCTCCTCTGTCCAGGGCATTTCCCGAGCAAGAATACTGGAGAGGGTAGCCATTCCCCTCCCCAGGGGGTCTTCCCATCCCAAGGACTGAACCCTGCTCTCCTGCATTACAGGTAGATTCTTTACCACCTGAGCCACCATCAACAGGATAAAGGATCAAGAAGACATGGTCCATCTATACAATGGAACACTGCTCAACCGTAAAGAAGAAATAATGCCATTTGCAGCAATATGGACGGACCTGGAGGTTGTCATACTACGCGAAGCAAGTCAGAAAGAGAAAAACAAACATATAATATATGGATGGCTTCCATGTGGAATCTAAAAATATGGTACAAATGAACTTATTTACATAACAGAAATGGAGTCACAGATATATAGAAAACAAACCTATGATACCAAGGGGGGAGAGGAAAAGGCAGAAATTAGAATTTGGGATTGACATATACACACTACTATATATAAAACAGAATAACAGCAAGGACCTACTGTACAGCAGAGGGAACTCTACTCAATAATCAGTAACACCCTACACAGGAAAGGAACCTATAAAAGAGTGGATATATGCATATGGATAAGTGTTTCACTTTGTTATATACCTGAAACTAACACAACAGTATAAATCAATTATATTCCAATAAAAAATAATTTAAAATAATAATAAAGATCTGCCAAGCACTATAATAAGGCCGGAGTATGGATGGAGGAGCCTGGTGGGCTACAGTCCACAGGGTCGTGAAGAGTCGGACATGACTGAGCAACTTCACTTTCACTTTTCACTTTCATGCATTGGAGAAGGAATGGCAACCCACTCCGGTGTTCTTGCCTGGAGAATCCCAGGGACGGGGGAGCCTGGGGGGCTGCCGTCTATGGGGTCACGTAGAGTGGGACACGACTGAGGTGACTTGCAGCAGCAGCAGCAGCAGAGTGAGATGAAGTGGTGTAGATTTTTTAGAAGCTTTTGAACCATTACAAGGACTTCAATACTTACTCTGAAAGGGTTTGAGCAAAGGAGTTGTGTAAATGGCTTAGGTTTTAAGGGTTATTCTGGCTGTTGGGTTTGAGGACAGGCGGCGGGGACTCAAGGAGAGAATCAGGGAGACTTACTACAAGGGCCGCTACGGAGACCTGGACAGGAGGGGGCCGTGGCCTGGGCCAGGGCGGCGGAACCTGGGAGAGGACAGAACGCAGACAGATCCAGATATATCTCCAGTTATCAGAATGGGCAGGAGCCTGCAAGGCGCAGCCAGAAATAGAGAAAGAAAGAAGCAAAGCAAAAAGGAACATGATTCCAAAAGGTGTCTATCTTTAGAGTCTGGGACTGATGAACCTTAACAGGGGAAGAAGAGGGGAAGAAAGGGCACTTATGGGAAAACAAGCAACTTTTAGGAAAGATAAATGGCCCCCCAGGAGAACAGATGACAGGTACGGTTTTGTGAAAATGTCTGTGTAGATGTGGCTCCAACTTCTCGTATGAGTGATGAGTCCATCTTCCCTGGTTACACATTCCTGGAAATTTTACCACTGTTGAGTTCTTCTGAGGGTCTCTGCTCTTAGGCAGATAAAAAGAGTTCAGGGGAAAAAGAAGTTTATTCTCAAATGACTTCATTTCAAAATAATATTTATGTCTCAGTGGCATATTCTGAATGCTGCCACTGTGTTCTGCTACCTTTATTTTAGAGATATATACTGGAATATTTCAAAGCAAAATGTATGAATGTGATCTGTTTCAAAATAATCAAGAAGAAGTAAGAGAAGTGAATGGGCATTGGGTAAGACAAGATGGCTCATAAATGAGTAACTGCTGATGAATACATGGGTTTTATTATATTTCTCTCTGAATATTTTGAAAAAATTTTAATTTTTCCATCATAAAAAGTACAGAAGGACTACCCTGATGGTCCAATGGTTAAGGCTCCATGCTTCCATTGCAGTGGGGCTCAGATTTGATCCCTGGGATAAGATCCCACAAGCTGCATGGTGCAGAAAAAAAGAAAAAAAGAAAGTAAAGCAGCAAAACAAAAAGGAAACAAAATAAAGCACAATAGCACATATGATTTTAATTAATTGCTATTATTGAACACATATTCCAGGCACCGAGCTAAACCACTTTACATTTATTACCTCTTTAATCTTCCCAACAACCCTGAGAAGTAGCTTATGTCATTATTCGCATTTTATAGATGAGAGGCACAAGGTACATTGCCAAGAACACAAAGCCCATTAGAGGTCAGAACTCTGAACCCTCCTACACTGGCTCCAAAGCCTATTCTCCCAAAATTCTAGACACGTTACTTATTGGATCCATGCAGCTTGCCTATCTGGGAACTCTATTCTCAGCCACAAAGCCTCTTTCCTAGTTAATGTGCTGCTCTGGTGATATCTTTCTGGGGGGTCACCTCCTGGGTCTCTGTATTCTACATTATTAACAAAGAACCTTGCCTATTCCATTATTATTCATTCCTTTCTCTCACCTACAATATAAAAATTAAGCTTAGTTAAATCCTTCTGTATCTGAATGCATTTTTTATCAACCATCTCCTTTCTGCTTTAGCCCAAAATATAACAATAACAAGAAACCTTTTAGAGGAGAAGAATAAGACCCAGTGGCTTGTATAAAACATGAGCATTTGAGTCCTGTTAATCTCCAGCATACAATTTTAACTAGGCAGGGATAGATTCAGGTCAGGAGCCAGTATTTTTGAGCATCACTGTGTACAAAGGATTTTACATCGGCAGTATTAGCATAATCTTTAAACAGACATCAGAAAACAAAACCAAAAGCTACAAGGAACCTTGAGAGGTCATCTCATCCCCCGCTGCTCTAGGAAGGGGTGGGCCTGAGCCAGCCAAGAGCAGCAGCTTTCCAACCTTTCATCTCTTCAGAAAGAATGTCTTAAGGTTCTTTGTTAATGCTTTATGGTTTATACTGCTTATTTTAGGGGAATTAATATCTGGATATGGCATTTTTCACCTTGACAAAGCTTTTCTCCTATTTAATAACAGGTCATATGGATGACACTATAATAGTAACTGTAATAATAATAATATTAATAAACCTATATAGATATAGAAATATGAAATAATAAAATCCAAATCAATTGAATTTTCTGGACTTAGCAACCAAGCTCCTAGAGAATTCATTAATATGGAAAAGCCTACATTCATCTCTCAACAAAACAGCCACTCTCTGTATAGAACAGGCAGTTAATATATTGATAACTTTATTTGAGGCATAGATAATATTACTGACTCTGAAACCAAGCAGCACCCTGTGGGGCCCTCCTGGGTACAAAAGCTCCTCTGTGTCCCCATTTGTTGTTTATAGAAAAAGGCTTTAGTCTCTTAGACCTTCCCTAATCTCCAAAGAAAAGGCAGGTGCAGTTACTAATTGGGGAAGTATGAGATTCCAGAAATGAAAGAAAGCAGTTCAAGAAGAACAAGAATGACAATGGTACAGTGATGAAACAGACCTGCGTTCCTCCTCAAGAAAAATACACAACGATCTGATGCATGCTGATGCTTCTGAACTGTGGTGCCGGAGAAGACTCTTGAGAGTCCCTTGGACTGCAAGGAGATCCAACCAGTCCATCCTAAAGGAAATCAGTCCTGGGTGTTCATTGGAAGGACTGATGCTGAAGCTGAAACTCCAATACTTTGGCCACCTGTTGCAAAGAACTAACTCATTGGAAAATATCCTGAAGCTGGGAAAGATTGAGGGCAGGAGGAGAAGGGGACAACAGAGGATGAGATGGTTGGATGGCATCACCGACTCAATGGACATGAGTTTGAGTAAGCTCTGGGAGTTGGTGATGGACAGGGAGGCCCGGCACGCTGCAGTCCATGGGGTTTCAGAGATTGAGTGACTGAACTGATGCATATCTCTGAGTAGTTCTGCAGGAACTAAGACCTCCCCCCAACCCAGGTGGAGGAGGTCACAATAGGCCGAGCACAACAAGCAAGAGAGCCCAGATGGGCTGGAACCAGAATGCTGATGATTAAGATTCCTGAAACATCACCCTGTCACCCCCCACAAACCAATCAGAAGAAAGTCATGCACCCTGCAGCCCTCCCCTTAAAGGCTGCCTTTAAAAGCCTTCGTCTGAAGACCATCAGGGAGTCTGGGCCCTTTGAGCATGAGCTGCCCGTACTCCTTGCTAGGTGCCCTGCAATAAACACTGCCTTTTTTTCCTTTCACTACAACCCAGTGTCAGTAAATTGGCTTTGCTGCGAGGCAGAAAGTGGACCCAAGTTTGTTCTGGTAACAACTCCAATTTATGGATGAGAAAAAGGAGAGTTTTTTCTCCTTTTTCTTAAATAACGATTTAAAGCAATCAGAGGGTGGTTGATGAGCAATCAGAGGCTCATCAATCATGAGCTGATTGATCACAAAAACTGCAACTCCCCTCCCACACCTGACCTTTAAAAATGCTTTCCTGAAACCCAACAGGAAGTTTGGGCTTCAAGAGAACTAGCTGTCCCTGGGTGCCTTGTCTGATACCCTGCAACAGAGACTGTGCTTTCCTTCACCAGAGCCTGGTGTCGGCAGATTGGCTTTAACTGGGCACTCAGGCGGGTGGACCCAAGTTCAGTAACATCGTGAGGGTGAAACTGCTGCTGCTACTGCTAAGTCTCTTCAGTCGTGTCCGACTCTGTGCAACCCCAGAGTCGGCAGCCCCCCAGGCTCCCCCGTCCCTGGGATTCTCCAGGCAAGAACACTGGAGTGGGTTGCCATTTCCTTCTCCAACGCATGGAAGTGAAAAGTGAAAATGAAGTCACTCAGTTGTGTCAGACTCTTAGCGACCCCTACCAGGCTCCTCCGTCCATAGGATTTTCCAGGCAAGAGGACTGGAGGATGAAACTAGAAGATGTTAAGAAAAGTGCTTGAAGTACTGCCCCACGTACTACATAAGCGTTGTCTGTTGCTGTTCAGGCACCAAGTCATGTCCAGCCCCGAGACCCCATGGATGCAGCACTCCAGGCTTCCCTGTCCCCCACCATCTCCTGGAGTTGGCCCACGTTCATGTTCATTGAATCGGCGGTGCCATGCAACCATCTCATCCTCCGTCGCATCAGCTATTGCTATTACAATTACTGTTACTCTTCCAGTCCCCAAATCCAGCCTTCTAAATGTATGCTGCAAAGTTTCTGGATCCCCTACTGGCACAGAAAGACTAGCTGGTTAAACATCTCTGAAAACGTACTTCCTTGAAGACTTAGAGCAGGAATTATGCAACTACAGCCCACTGACCAAATCTACCTCCCGATTTCCAACTCCCGCTCCAGGTCACGCCCTGCCACGGCCGCTTGCTGAAGTGTTGTTTATAGCTGCCTTTGCACTAGAAGGGCGGAACTGAGAAGCAGCAACTGAGACCATATGGCCCATAAAGCCAAAAATATTAACTCTCCAGCTCTTTACAAAAAAAAAAAAAAAACTGGCTGATTCCCAAGGTAAAGGCATTTTGCTCAAAACAACATAATTAGGCTTTTACAATTGAAGGTACACTGCTTTCAAGCAATTCTAAAGAAACTACCAGATACCCATGGCTCCTCCTCCTTGGGCCCAGAGATCAAAGCTGAGCCTCAAATAAAGAGGCAGAGAAAAGCATTCCAGCCTCTGCTAACCACAGCCAAGTGTTCCACCCCCTGTACTTACTGGTGATGGTAAAAACAACTCTCTCGGTTTTTCCAAGGTCATGAACAAACTGCTCTTCATTGCTGTTTTCCTGAAACAGAGATATTTTAAATCACTATCAGCGCTAACATTTTTCTGTTTGTATTGGTGTGTGTGTGTGTGTGTGTGTGTGTGTGTGTGTGTGTGTGTGTGTGCTGACGTGTGTGTGCCACATGCTTGGCTGGATTCTGGGAATATGATTTTTGTTCCCAAGAACAATAAGATTTCTTTTCTCAAAAAGTTTACATTCTAACAGAGGAATTTAAAAGCTCAGAAAAAAAATATTTTAAGAAAGCTGTGCTCCATATACACAATGGAGTATTACTCAGCCATTAAAAAGAATACATTTGAATCAGTTCTAATGAGATGGATAAAACTGGAGCCGATTATACAGAGTGAAGTAAGCCAGAAAGAAAAACACCAATACAGTATACTCACACATAATTATGGAATTTAGAGGGATGGTAACGATAACCCTGTATGCGGGACAGCAGGGGAGACACAGATGTATAGAACGGGCTTTCGGACCCTGGGGGAGAGGGAGAGGGTGGGATGATGTGAGGGAATGGCATCAAAAGGAGATCACTTCTAATAGTGATAAGAGATACGAAGGGAAGAAACTTCTCTGGGATGGAGAGCGATAGGGGGATCTCCTCAGGAGGATCTCCTCAGGACTGGGCGCTAGGGAAGACTCCTTCAGGAAGAGGCGTCTTGCTGAAACCTGAGTGACGGGAGGAAGCCAATTTGCACCCAAATGAAAAAGGACAGAGCAGAGCAAAGACAGAGGTGGAAAGGAGCTTGATATGTTTGAGGGAGAAAAAGAACACAGTGCGGCTTGGAGGCAAGCAGTGTGAGGTGGGACTGGGCGGGGCCAGTATTTACCTGTCATCCACTCTCAGGTGGGCAGCCACGGGCAGCTTTGCAGCCGAGAAAACACATGATCTGATTTACATCAGAAAAAGATCAACTCAGTCAACAGTGACTAAAATGGTGGCAGGCCCTACCTGGGCCCCAGAATGGGCTCCTATCTAACACTCAGAAATTAATTTTCTGAGGAGACACACACGCTGACAAAGCAAGAGATTTTATTGGGAATGGGCACCCGGGTAGAGAGGGTAGGGGAGCCAGGAGAGCCCGGGAGAGGGTAGAGGCGCCCAGGAGAACCCAGGAGAGGGTAGGGGCGCCCAGGAGAACCCGGGACAGGGTAGGGGCGCCCAGGAGAACCCGGGACAGGGTAGGGGCGCCCAGGAGAACCCGGGACAGGGTAGGGGTGCCCAGGAGAACCGGGAGAGGGTAGAGCCCAGGAGAATGCCCTGCTGCGTGGCTCGCAGCTGCACGTTTCATAGTGATGGCTCAGTTCCTATTTGTCTCTGGCCAGTCATCTTGCTTGGCCCATATTTGTTCTGACTCAGGGTCCTTCCTGGTGGCGAGTGCTTCTCTCAGCCAAGATGGAGTCCAGCGCAAAGGATTCTGGGAGGTTGGCAGGACATCTTATGGGTAGTATCTTCTCCCTGCTTTTGTTCCCTCTGAATCCTCCCAGGAGCAGCACCATGCTTCTTGTCAGAGCCTTCTGTTGGGAGACAACTCAAGCAAGGGGTCATCATCATGCCTGAGTAAGGCACTTAGTTTCAATCAACAATTCCCTAACAAAATGAGTGGTGCTTGGGAAGCAATGAAAAGTGGAGGCAGGAAGACCAGAGATTTGCCTCTTGCAGGAGCTCAAGGAGACTGTCAGCTGTAGCGGAGGTGAAGGGCAGTGCTATGCAGGGGCTATTTGGAGAATACAGTAAGTTAAGTTTTGGAATGAGGAGCTGTAGGAAAGCAAACAGGGGAAGAATCATGGGTGCCTCTAACCAGTCTTGTGGTTGGTGGAGTAATTTTCTGAGATCCACTCGTTTGTTCATTCAACAAATGTTTATCAGTAACTTTGTGCCAGGTACTGTTCTAGACACCAGGGATCATAGCAGCAAGTTCAGTTCAGCTCAGTTCAGTCGCTCAGTCGTGTCCGACTCTTTGCGACCCCATGAATCGCAGCCTGCCAGGCCTCCTGTCCATCACCAACTCCCGGAGTTCACTCAAACACGTCCGTCAAGTCCGTGATGCCATCCAGCCATCTCATCCTCGGTCGTCCCCTTCTCCTCCTGCCCCCAATCCCTCCCAGCATCAGAGTCTTTTCCAATGAGTCAACTCTTTGCATGAGGTGGCCAAAGTACTGGAGTTTCAGCTTTAGCATCATTCCTTCCAAAGAAATCCCAGGGCTGAATTAGCAGCAAAACTCCCTACTCTGGGGACTTTCCTGGTGGTCCATTGGTTAGGAATCTGCACTTCAACTGTGGCACAGGTTCAGTCCCTGGTCAGGTAACTAAGAACATGCATGCCAAGCAGCATAGGCAAAAAAAAAAAAAAAAAATCCTACTCTGATGGAATTTATACTCTAGGAGGGAATAGAAAATTCAGAGGATTAGAAGGGAAGCAAAGACTTTGGGAAGGAAGACAAGGGGAATCATTTACCAAATCCTTCAATTCACTGATTCTCTCCCCTGAACATTCCCCGCAGTAGTTCAAGCTGAAAACAGATGGCAGCTGCGTTAAAGCCGTATTCAGGGTGTTAATCAAATAGGAGGCTGTTAGACTGATATGGCTCCAATGTCCCGGCAGCCTGAGTCAGCAAATCAAAATCTAAGGCTGAAATGCCTCAAGGTTATTAAAGTGAAACTAAAGACAGCCAATCACATTCACCAGCCAGGCTTTAAGCTGCATCCAACAAGCAGGTCCCTGCCTTGCTTCCTACAAGCCAGTCTCTGAGCTCTAGCTGGTGAGGCTGCCTCAACACAGTTTGGTGCTGGCTCATTTGAATCAAAAAATGTCCAAATAAACTCTTAAAATATTTGAAATGCCTAAGTTCATCTTTCAACATGGAGCATACTCGAAAGACACTGGGGGGGACACTCCCCAATGGGCAGAGCTGCAAACAACGCCTCTGGTCCTTCACTTTGGACAGAAGTGAGACTGTATCAGTATTCCTGGGCAGTAGCAAAAGGTCTGGGCTTTAGCCAGGGGTCTGGAAAGAAAAAACCTAGAAGATCAGAGACGAGACGATCTGGAGTGGAGGTACGCAGAGGCACACACAGACCCTCCATGGAGAGGATGGACTTGCGTGTCACACGTTCACACCCACCAGAAACACCCATATGATACGTGGGTTGTGCATCCACTGAACAACCCAGCAGACCAAACAACTCAGTCAGCTGACGCTGTCAGCCGTTGTCACTGGCCACCCAGAACTTAAACAAAAGATGCATGACGCAAGAAGTCACTGTGCCAGAGATGGGGGCCCTAGACAGCCCCACACCGTGGACTCCCACTCACCGAGGTGGAACAGCTGCCGCTGCCTGTGTGTCCCAGCAGGCTGCAAAGGGAGAGCCTGCGGCCCATCCTCACAGGTGTCGGGACTTCCCTCGTGGTCCAGTGGTTAAAACTCTGTTCTGTCTACACAGGGCACGTGGGTTTGATCCTTGATCAGGGAACTAAGATCCCACATGTTGTACAGCATGGCCAAAAAAAAAAAAAAAAGGCAGCCTCACAGGTGAGGATTCCAATTCCAGGCGTGGGTTTGCCTTTCCTGCCAGCTCAGCGGTCTGCGGGTCCGCAGGCATGGGACCCCTGACAACGCGGCTTCTGAGTGCTGGCTCAAAAACTCAGGAGTTCCCCGGGGGATATCTGAAGCTGGCCCCCAAACACTGAAGGCAAGGAAGAACCAAAGCCAGGCAGGTAGGTGGCAGATTTAATAAGCAAGGGAAAGTACACAAGAGGACTGGCTTGGGCCAGTCCAGGAGGTGTCTCCACCCTCCCAGCAGATCTTAATGTTCGTGCAGAGACCTTGACCGGTTCAGCAGTGTGCTTGGTCCAGAAGGTCTCAACACCTCACTGCTCTCTCTCCAGGCTGAGTCCTTGCAAATGGGACTGTGGGAAAGGAGGGCGGAAGGTACAGTTCAAGGTTGGGGAGGGACTGAGGAGCCTTCCGATTGCCTGGGGCCAGCTCAAGGGTCAGTCCAAGGTCGCATCTTCTTTAAACCTCCCTCGACCCTCCAGGCCTCCCCAGCGGCTCCGCCAATCCCACTTGCACCCTCACTCCCTACAACGGGCTCTGAGAGGTCAGCAAGCCGCTTCACCAGCATCCCGATGGCTTGTGGCTTGTTTGGCAGCAATAGGCACTTGAAGAGGAAACAGAGATCAGAACGATTCCCAACTTAAGTAACACCTTTTCCCCATCAAGAGCCTCATGACCCAAACCACAGATTTACCAAAGTTCCCTTGGCTGGGGTGGATCACTCAGGGTGTTCGCTTGTGTCTCCATGTGACTTAAATAAAGAAGACACACTCACAGACCCATCAGGTGTGAACATGCAACATCATGTTGAGACAACAAACACACAGGCGCCTCCTTGTGAAACAGTGAGAACGTCCCAGGCCATTTTAACTTGGAGGACGGCTTTTCTCCCTAGAGGCATTTTGGTGTACAGGGAGGGCTGGCTTTCCCAGCTATCATTCAAGGCTTGCTGGGTGAACTGGGGGAGGGCTTCTATGTGGCCCAAAATAGCATCCAGGCCAATGGAGGGATGAAGGTGGTGGCCAGGTGATGACACGAGTGGAAAAGAGAACAGGCCCGCCTGTCCTCGAGGGGGAGTTGGGCAGCTTTAGGACCTGACCTGGTTGAGCACACCACACATGCCGGCTGGGGGGGGCAGCCCTGCCAGGTGTGAGATGGACTGGGGAGGGGTCCACCAGACCAGGACCCCTCTCTCAGTGAGTGCACAGTCCACTCCAGGAATACTGCATTTCCACAGCCAGCTGGCAGCACCACAGGGGTCCAGCGGAGCCTGAGCTGTTCCCCCGGACACAGGAGTAAGAAGCAACCCTCCTACCTGTGTGCGACGTCCCACTGCAGCATCCCGTGGACGCCACCTGTCCCAGGCATGGGGGCTTGGTGCTCCCAGCAGCACAGCACACTGACTCGCGGTGAGAAGCTGGGCGCTGCTGTCTGCGGACACTTCAATACTTCACGGGGTTGCGATTTTCGGCAGGGCCCCCAGGCTGGCCTAGGGGGCAATAGTCCCTGCCAGTTGATCACTCAAGTGCATAAAGTCTGGGACAGTATCTTAGTCCACCCAGGCAGGTGGTTGGACCTGTTAGCGGTTTAATCTGCTGCCTGCGGGTTTGAGGGCAGAGGGAACCTCCTTTGAACACCATGCTCCTTTGCTGGTCTCACACATCCCGGCCTTTGACACGTGACCCCCATCACTGACGAGGGAGTCAGTTCATGGCGCTCTGCTTCTCTGATCCCCTCAGCGTGGGGGCCTGGTTCATGTGGCAATGGGAAAGCTTGAGTTAGGCCAGAAGCAGTGTCCACGCAAAACAAGGCATATTTGGAACCCTCAGTTAGTTGATATAATCCGGTTGCTGACCCGTCGCTGGTGGGGAACTCCCGGGGGTGGCCCCGGCCTCCTCTGGCAGCTGCCGTGGGTGCTGTTTAGAACAGGAGGTGCTGCTGCTGCATTAACCAACTCACTGTATTTCAAGGGCAATGCAGGGTCCTGGCAACACGCCACCCCATCCTGGTGCTGCGGCGGACGCCCTTCCTGTGCATCCCACCTACTGATGATTTTACTGAAGGGCCAGTAACCAGGGGTGGTACCCAGACTGGGGCATCAACCTCCTGATCAACAGGGGTGTCAGTGCCTCATGAGCGGGGACATGGAAGACAAGTGAGGTGCCCAGTCTTTTGCAGGGGGGACGCAAATGTCTCTCCATACATCCTGACCACACCAGAGGTTATTTATGAAAATCCACTTTCAGGTCCCTGTTGTCCAAGCCGCCAGGTTACTCCCTTGAGAACAGCCCGACTGTCAGGACAAAGGGCAAATGGCCAGGGCTCAGGACGGACCACCAGCTCAACGCTGGCTTCAGCCCTCAGCGGCTGCAGTTCAGCCCCTTGACAAGAACAGATTCTTACTGAATTTATGCAAATAACTGTATTGCTATGAAAATAAGAATACTCATTCTGAGATGGATGAAACTGGAGCCGATTATACAGAGTGAAGTGAGCCAGAAAGAAAAACACCAGTACAGTATACTGACACATATATATGGAATTTAGAAAGATAGTAATGATGACC